>JAFIDM010038118.1:50636-68262 GCA_023159025.1 Thereuonema tuberculata | reverse complement strand
AAATTGGGGCAATGTTGTTCAGTTTGGGACAATCAAATTGGGGCAAACGGTTGCCAGCAATCAAATTGGGCCAGATTGTCCCAAAATATCGCCTCGTTTTCGCCCAGTATTAGACAATCAAACCAAACTTTGAATAATTTATAAAAATCGATGTTTTTCAATTAATAAATAAATTCATTGCAGTTCCAGAACGTGACTCCTCGTCTTTCCATCTCAATGACTCTCAACACCATTACAACATCAATACAAAATCCGTGTAGATTTTCCAAAACAGGGAACTTAATTTTAAATTTACTTTGTTAAATGTGATCAAAAACTGACTCCAAAATTGTATTTTAAATAATTTTCAAATATAATTGTTTAAAATCCCTCCAATCATAATTTTATATTCACTTACATAATGTTTATTCACTTTTCCATGCTTTTACCAAAGAAGAAGAACGAAAATAATCCGACAAAAATGTAAAAAAAATAAAAAAAAATAAATAAAATAAAATAAAATAAAAATAAATAAATAAAATAAAATAAAAATAAAACATGCCCGAGGGAAACTTAACATTCGTCTAAGTTTACAAATCAAAACTGAAATAAATCCTCAATTTAAACTTTGAAATTATGATTAGTCTTCAGAGCCATCTTTTTACTTATTCATATGATCTTGAATTATCAAATCATATAACTGAAATCATTCTCAGATTCTTCTAAATACATTCCTAGATTTCTACAAAAACTTCAAAGTTTCGAAGTTCCAGATTTAACTTACAAACTTTGGATTTCTTTTGTTACTGAATTATTTTATAGGTTTCTTTGATCAAAATAAATTTCTTTATTCGAAATAAACAATAATTCAATAGAATGAAAGAAAAATGAAGAAAAATCTCTTTGCTCTTTCTTTCTTTCTTTCTTTTAGGTGGTACAGAAGTCAAAAGTCAAATATTAGAATTTGTATAAAATCACATTATTGGAAAGATTAAAGTTAGAAAGTAAGAAAAAAAATTAGGAAATCAAATAAGAAATTTTATTCAGAAATTTTTATTAATGATCGAAATACTTTACATTACATTTATGTCTTAAAAACTCAAAATAATAAAAAATAAAATCGCGAAAAATAAAAATAATGACAAAATCAGAATCAAACGAAAAATAATGTAGGTCAAACTATAAATAATAATATTATTGTTGAAAATTAAAAAGTTAAATAGGATAAAGTGAATGACATTTAATCAATTGATTCACAGGTAAATTAAAACGTTAATTAAAAGAACAGAAATGAATCGAAAGGCTTGTAATGTTAGATATTTCAAATTGTAATTATATTGTTTTGTTTTGTATACAAAACTTTAACCATACATTTTATTTTTTATTTTTTTAATATTTTTCCTGAATACTCCCAAGAATCTGAAATCAATGCTGTTGTGCAAAGTTACCTTAAAGTTCAGATGAACATAGAGGCTTCCTTTGCAAGTCTTGTGATTTTGAACTTTCAAAAATATTTAAGGTTTTTTTAAGGAACTTTTTAATGTTCAAATAGTAGATCATAAGCAAATTAATAGAGTGTTTTAATATCTTTTTGAATAATAGATAAAATTATTACTTATTATTCAATTTATAAAAAAATTATTTCTAATAGGGATATATTTATATAATCGGGATAGGGAGTTAAATTGAACTACTTTGACTTGGGTCATTTGGTCCTGTATTCATTGGACTGTTCATATTGGATCATATACAATGCCATACGTTCTGGAGGATCAGGTGCGATCTCAAAAAAAAAATGCTTTCTCTGTCTTTCTCTTAGGTGAGTGCAGAACAAAAGACCCAAGTCAAAGATTTTCAACAAAATCACTTTAGCATATTGGCCTTTTGAATAAACAAAAGCCGAAATGGTAAATATTTACAAAGCAAAAATGGAGGATATAGTTTCGAATTTTCCAGATAGGAAATGGAAATAGATATTATCTATAGAAAGGCATTTTTCTTAAATTTCAAAGCAATTTACTCTAGAAATCCAATAAAATAATTCTTTAATGACCACAGTATTTCGTTTTTGTTTTCCAAAAATTTCTTCAGATATAAAAGAGGACAAAACTATTATTTACTAATACTCTGTCATTTAATTTAAACTTCAATAACTTATTTTTTCATAAACTTATTTTTTCGTAAAATCTTTATTATAACCAAACGAAGCCTAATTAACTTTAAGGAACTTATCTTTATTGAAACAATTTTTACTATTAATTAAACTAATAAACATAATTCTATCATGAGTCTTTGCTTTTCTTCAGAAATTTCGACTTTTATATTCATGATTTTATGAAAAAAAAAATTTTTGAAAAAAATAAGGTATTGAAGTTTTAATATAATGAGAGAATATTAGTAATACTATGATTATTTATGAAACATTGTTATTGTTAATGTTTAATTATTATCATTAATTAAGTGTTTATATTATCATTATTAATGACTAGTCTACTGAATGATATACTTTTCATTTGTTCTTTTTTAGTTCTTCTGTAATCCTTATATTATGAAGAGGAAAAAATTCTAGCTTTCTCCTTTTATAAATCTGAAAAAGTTTTTTGAAAAGAAAAACGAAATATTGTGGACATTAAAGATTATCGTTTTACAGGATTTCTGGAGATATTATCTGTGTTTAAAATGAAACTGACAAACTTTGTTATCAGAAAAGATCTCCTAAATCGCACTTTACAGCATCTTTGATGCATCGTTTCGCATTCTGTAATTTTATCTCAGTTTTTTGTCACTTCCTCCGCAGGGCCCTGGGTTTGACTCCCGATGAGCCAAAGGGACCCTTTGAACCAAACTGTCCCACCCACGAAGGAGGCGCCATTGTGTGTCTACTGCTGCCACTTCCTCCTTCCGAAGGCGAACAAGTTGCAGAAGATGAAGAAGAAGAAGAGGACGAATTTTTCTCACCTTATTTTCAGCTGACAAATTTTCTTTTTCTTTTTTTCTAAAGTGGTTGAAGAGTTTTACAAAATTCTAATTTTAAAGTAGTTTTATCAGATATAATCACCGAACTTATAGGACTTAACTGTTGAAATCCTAAAAAGTTTCAAAAGACTTTTTTTCAATTTTTATAACCTTAGTTATTTATATATCCACATATTTTTCCTATTATTTTCAATTTTCAAATAATTTACTTAATAAATTATGAAATCTTGCAAAAATTTCAAGTCATTAAGTGTGAAAAAACTTTTTCTTTGAAAACAAATTAAAATAAAATATTAAATTATATTGTTCAAATCAGTGGCACATATTGATAATTGAAATAAAACTTTGCACTTTCGACTCCTATCTGGCAAAAAAGATATTGATAAGAAACTAATTTGGATTTGGTTTTTTACTTAAGTAGATATTAAAAATATATATACAGGGTGTATCTGAAATGTGCTGCCAAACTTAAAGGTTGCATTCAATCATTGAAAACAACGAAAAATACCATATAAACATGGATCTGGAAAAGCTTTATTTCCAAGATATGAACAATCCAACAATACAGAGGTGTTGGCTGTATAGTCGCTCAAATTCACAGAAAGTGCTCGTGTTATGTTCAGAAGGCTTTTCAATAAATCTGACTCCATATACTTTTAATAGTTCTTGGCAATTATAAAGCAAAGCAAAAAACTACACAAACCGCACAAACAAAGTTAAATCAACAATATTTTACTTTCTGGCCGTTGCTCAGCAACTACAACAATGCAAAGAGCTCGCAGGCTCACACAGTACAACCAACAACGGCAGCAATAACAAAACATGCAATAATCATGCAATAAATATAATCCGATAAATTCACAACACACTCCCCACCTTGAAATATTGAAATCAATATTTCAACAGTCTTTTGAACTCATTATTTTAATTATTTTTTTTGAGAGTTAGGCATCAGCTTCTATTTCGAGTGGATACAATCTCTGAATTGACCGCACTAAAATTCCGCCTTTGGTCTTGATTTTAGCCACTCGGATTACACCGTCACGACCAGGAATAAGGTCCACTATTCTTGCTAAGGGCCACTCTTGCTTTTTAAATTTCTCGGATCCCAGCAACACAAGGTCACCTTTCTTCAAGACAGTATTCGTCTGCTTCTTCGTTCGTTGCACTAACTGAGAAAGATATTCTTTTCTAAATCGTCGTTTCAAATCTTGAATAAGATGCTGTCTTTAGCGGAAACGGGATTGAAAGTTTTTAGACTCTAATTTATCCAAATCCTCTACACGAATATCTTCAATCTCTTTCAAAAACATAGCAGGTGTCACAGGGATGAGGTCATCGGGATCTTCTGATACGTAAGTCAAAGGTCGTCCATTGATTACTGCTTCTACATCACAGAGAGAAGTCAGCAGCTCCTCATAGGTAAGAACGGCCTTTCCTAACATTCTTTTGAGAAGGTCTTTAACAGAACGAATGAGACGTTCCCACCATCCTCCCCACCAACTGGCTGTAGGAGGATTAAATTTCCATTCGATACCTTGCAGTTCTGATTTATTTTGTAATTTGCGTATTTCAGGATTTTTGAGAGCATTTGAAGCACCAACAAAGTTTTTCCCGTTATCACAATAAATTATGGAGGGTCGTCTTCGTCTGGCTATAAATCTCCTTAAAGAAAGAAGAAACGATCCAGTGCTGAGTGACGTCACCAGTTCTAAATGAATTGCTCTATAAACAGCACATGTGAAGAGAACAATCCATGTTTTTGATCCATCCTTTAGAATTAATGGATCCATCTAAGTAAATTCCTATGATTTCAAAAATAGATGCATCCTTAACCCGATCATTCGGTAAAGAAGCAGTTCTGATTCTGCATTCTTTAATTTGTAACGTTTACAACGGATATATTTTGAAATGACACTTCGAATGGCTCTTCTACTCTGTATTATCCAAAATTTCCGTCTCAGATGAGTTATTAAAAATTGGACACCAGCATGACACTGAAGTTCATGTTCTTCCTTAATCAAGGCAGTAACTATTTTGTGCTCTCTTGGCAATACATACGGATACTTAAAGTCAGTAACATCATTTCGCATCACTAATTTTGTTTTGACACGAATCAAATCGTTTTCATCTCTGATAATCTTCATTCCTTTAAGATTATCGCCTTCCGGTAAAAACGATTCCATCTGTACACTTTTAGTAGTTTGATTTCTGCTATTTTAAGCTCTCTAAAACTCAAAGATTTAGAGTTATTCAAAACTAAACTCCTTTTGGCATTGTTGCAAAATCTCAACATCCAGGCAACTATTCTTACTATTTGTGAATAACTATAGTTTTTCTTCATTTCAAAAACTATCATTGTTATAGATTTATCAGCAGTTTTCCTCCTTTCAGACATTACGATTTCTTCATCCACTGTCTCTTCAATATCGTTAAAGGGCCATTTTTCCTTAGGAAGTGCTAACCACATTGGTCCTTCCCACCATCTTGAATTCTTCAATTCTGAAGGATAGCAGCCTCGTGATGCAAGGTCGGCTGGATTGTAGACGCCAGGAATGTGTCTCCAGTCCTGTGGATTTGTTGATTTTCTTATTTCTTGCACTCTGTTACCAGCAAAAGTAGCCCATTTTTCATTTCTTTTGATCCAGGCTAGCGCAGATGAAGAATCAGTCCAAAAATATTCTCGAACATTTTCTAGTGCAAGAGATGTTCTTACTAAACTAGCCTATCTACTTCCTAGGAGACAGCCTAATAATTCCAATCTTGGAATAGTAGCCGCTTTAAGAGGACCTAATCAAGCTTTAGCTAACATCAGTTGGACAAAAGTTCCACAATGGCTTTCCACCCTCAAGAATACAGCTGCTGTGTAGGCTTGACTACTAGCATCCGTAAAAGTATGCAATGACCAATAATTACGATTCAGTTCACCATTCGTGAGTAATCTTGGAATTTCAATTTCTCTTAAACTGTAAATGTCATTGTATCTTTTTCTTAATTCATCAGCAATTACCTCTGGCAGAGGAATATCCCATTTAGATTTGGCTTTGAGTTTATTTTTATCCATAGATTCCTTGTGCCATGTTTTCTGAAATAATAATTTAAATGGAAGCAGAGCAGGAGCAAGAAATCCAATGACATCAAATACCTTTTGGATTATCGAAAGTAATAATCTTTTTGTAAGTACTTTGGGTAATGTCGGAAATTTGTCTTTAATATCAACAGATAAGGTATCCAATTTCCTATTCCAATTCAGCCCTAGTACCTTTGTATCTATTCCTATTTCTACATGTTCTTCATTGACTGATAGATTGGTTATCGTGGTCTCCCAGTTTCTCAGTTCCATTTTAGCTTCCAATAGTGTATCAGTACATTTTCTTTGGAAGGCTTCATATTCTTCCACTGAATTAACTGAAATTACTCAGTTATCAACATATAAAGAATTCTTTAACTTGTTTATGATCGATACATCTTCTTCATAAGCTTTGGCTAAATGGTAATCTAACACAGCTCCTAATATAAAAGGACTGCAAGTGGCACCAAAAACAACCCTAGTGTGTCTGTAGATTTTCATCTTCCGATTGTCGTAATCTTCCCACCAAAGAAAACGGAAGTATTCTCTATCATGTGGTTGCATTTCAATCATTTGAAAGGCTTTTCGTATATCTGAAACAACTCCAATGATATTTTCTCGAAATCTCAACAGTATTTCAGGGATTAAATGAATGTAATTAGGACCCTTTTCTAAACAGTCATTGAGTGATATGCCTAGTTCTGTTTTACAAGATGCATTAAAAACTGGACGAACTGGAGTAGTTAAATTGTCTGGCTTGACGACAGGTCGGTATGGAAGATAATGGCATTCCTTCTTTACCTCTTCATAAGGTAATTCTTCGATAAATCCCTCCTTTTCCCAATCTTCAAAAATTTGTTTATACTTTTGAAATAGCTTCATCTTTTCCAGTTTCTGTGTTGTTCGTTCTAGTCTTTTTTCTGCTATTTCTCTGTTCGAGGGAATCTCTGGATATCCTTGGTTCCACGGCAAAGCTACTGCATAACGTCCGTCTTCATTTCTCTTTAATCTACTTAAAAAGTTTTCTTGTACTTCTCTGCTGTGTTCCTTTGCTGATTGAACTTCTATTGGATCTTGAATACCAATGGTTTCTAAATTCCATAATTCAGTCAAAGACCTATCTTCATAGAACATCGATATAGTGGAATTAGTTAGATTCACTTCAGGACAGGCATCAGTTCTTTCACCACCTAAAGTCCATCCTAACTTGGTTTCTATGGCAGAGAGTCCAGTAGATAAAGGGATAATATTGCTAGTTAATATCTTTGCATACACGTCCATGCCTATAAGAAGTTCTATTTCTGGGCAATCATTCCCAAAATCACTAATCCAAATCTTATTTGATTTTAAATCTCTCAGCAAATTTGGAGAGCTTGAAATCTGAGGTATTGATCGGCAAATTGTTAATTGATCTCTTACTTCTATTTCATAACTTAATTTTCCTTTAGGTTTCTTAACTCTAATTTTATATTTGTTATGGATTATCTCGGGAGTTTGACTACCAGCAAATAGAGCATGAGTAACAACTTCTTCAGCAAATGGTTTCAGTTCTAATTCTCTTGCTGTTCTTTTCAACAAGTACGATCTCTCAGAACCACAATCTAGAAAGGCCCTCACTGTTTTTTCTTTAGCCCTTCCTACTAGGGTAACCATGAGTGTTTGAAGCATAACTTGTCTGATCGACGTATTATTCGCCATATTAGGAGTACTTTGTACTTGTTCAGATTCTTTCTTTTCTTTTGGTACGAGTTCAGGGCACATAACGGCAAGATGTTTTTTATTATAAACGAAACATCGTATATTAGCTTTGCAGTTGCTTGATAAATGATGTGGTCGTAAGCATGAGTAACAACATTTCCTTTCTTTAGCCTTAGACCTTCTTTCTTCAACGGTCAAATCTAGAACTCTTTGGCAAAGTCTACTATCATGCATTTTTCCACAAAATATGCATGTTTCAGAAGAACTGTTACTAAGTGTGGCAATGGTTGGTATATTTACTTTATTTTCCATTGGTTTGCTTTCTGTTCTCCAAGAACTAGCTCTATTATCTGGCTTTCCCTTTAGTTCGGTATTTTCAAAACCAGATTGTGCCAATCGTATTTGTTGATCATTTTGCACTTCGGATTTGACAAAATCCATCAAACGATCCAATCGAGTTTTAGCTCCATCTTTGTTGGCATCTTGTCTGAAAAATTGACTTCTTTGCCAAGCTCTTAATGTTTCTTCGGGAAGACTGGATTCAACTAAAGGAAACAACCAGGTACATGGATCTGCTGAGGAGAGATTCAATGTACTGAGAGATCGTAAATGGGATTCTAACTTAATTAATAAGGTTGACAAAGGAAGCTTGTCTTGTTTTGTAACATTTGAAATTATTAACTTCAACAATTCCCTTATATAAACTTGTAAAAGAAGATCCTATCTCCCATACCTTTCTTTTAGAGCTTCCATGGCCTTTGGATAATTTTCAGCTGTCTGAGGATAACTTAAGACTATTTCCCTTGGTTCCGTATCTATTTCCATAGCTTGAATTAGATATTGGAATTTGTCCGTATTGTGTAAGCTATCATCCTCATGGATCTTCTGAAACTGAGACCAAAATCCTAGCCATTCTTTTAAATTCCCATTAAATGTCTTCAACTCTATTTTGGGTAATTTAAAAGATCTCCTTTTTGAATTCTGCCTAAGACCACTTCCATCGTCTATATCGCTATTTACACTAGGTACTGGACTATCTGATCAACGGTTCGTTAAAATATCATTAACTTGCACCTCAACAGTTGCAAAATTATCTCTTTCATTTAAAATAATTTCATCACTCCCTTCTTTATCTAATAAACAGTCCATTATTTTCTTATCTATCTCCTGTATTTCTTCCATCAACGAGCTTAGTCGATTAAAATTAGACTTTATCAAATCTTATCTCTCGTCGGATATTTCTTCCAAAAATAAACTCTTGATGTTGTTAATCTTCTTCGTTATTAATTGCCTAATCGGTGTTCTACTTTTTTTCAAACGATCCATCTTGCCATATATTAATCCCTTCTCTCGATGGATAGGAATAACTCAAAATTAGGCCTTCTTACAATTTGATGTCTTCTTTCTATGGAAATTGCTCATCATCACGTCCGGGTCACGAAATATTATGTTCAGAAGGCTTTTCAATAAATCTGACTCCATATACTTTTAAAAGTTCTTGGCAATTACAAAGCAAAGCAAAAAAAACTACACAAACCGCACAAACAATAAATTAAATCAACAATATTTTACTTTCTGGCCGTTGCTCAGCAACTACAACAATGCAAAGAGCTCGCAGGCTCACACAGTACAACCAACAACGGCAGCAATAACAAAACAAAGAAAATCATGCAATAAATATAATCCGTTAAATTCACAGCAGCTCGAAATGCCCGCCACAGGCCGCAATGCACGCAGCACAACGTCGTTCCATCGACTGCCGAACACATTTGAAGATGTCAGATTCATATTGAATTGTGTTGCACCCATCCACTTTGCGATCATGCAGTGCGTGGGCGTCAGGAACCGGTGTGGTTTACACAAATGCTTGCAGATAACCCCATGCGAAAAAATCCAGAGGGTTTAAATCAGGGGAACGAACAGGCCATGTAACGATTTGAAACTACACTAAAAGTCTCGTTTCGTGTCTCATTTGATTTGTTGCCGTTTTTGTTGACTTTCTATTATTAAGTTCTTTATTAAACAACTCATTATAGCTTGGGGGATTGTTTTAGATGACCCTCGTTAGTAGTAGCTTCGCATTGTCGAGGAAGGGAGAGGGTTTGTTGCCCGTTTCGGTGTGAATTTTCTCGAGAATGGGAAAAATTGCTACAAAAACCATGACTAGATAAGAAAAGAGTTTTTTTTTTTTATTTTACTTCTTTTTTTTTCAAATAGGTTTTGAATTGTCTTTTTCCATAAAACTATATACAGTGTTACCTCCGAATAACGGACAGTCACGGGACCGGAATTTTAGTCCGTTATTGGGAGGTGTCCGCTATTGGGAAGGACTATCTTTCTTTCATTTTTTAGCTTATAGAATGTCATTTAATGAAAAATTACTTACAATCTGAATTAATTTTCTACAATTATCATTGCGATATGAGAGAATATGAACAATTGCAAATTATTTACTATATTCCTTTTTAAATGAGTGCTATATCCGTTTGTCTTACTTGAAAATAATGACAAAATGAATTACAATATATAGAAAATTAATTTCAAGCAATCCATTTGATGCCTTAAACGTGTCCAATCCTAAAGTTTGACCGAATTCTCTGGATTTTTCTTGAAGCAAAACACCGTTTATAGGAATGTTCTTTGCATGAGCAGAGCGGCACCATTTTATCACCTCTTCGTCGATTTTGCTTGTTTCAGTTTTACGAAACTTCAAATTCTTTGAATTTTCGTTTGAATTCACCATCCACATTTTTCTAATCTCATCTTTGTTCTTGAAAAGTTCACTTATCGGAGTTTTTCCAACTTTAAAACGTTCAGCAAGACAACGCACACTCAGATTTTCTTTTTCAGCAACTTCAAGAACATCAATTTTTTCTTTCAATGCCAATCTCTTCCTTTTTGACGCCATTTTAATTCGCAGTAAATTTAATCAACACGTTTATAGGATAGCTTTTGATAGCTTTTACATTTACAAAGCAACTCCTGTGAAAAAAAGGGACCTCAGATTCGTACATTGAATCATGGGACACAGAAACAATGTATCAATGTAGGGGAGGGGACACCGAGGTAAATACATTTCGACATGATGTGTTTGTCGAAATGTTAATCGATTTTTTTTTTTTTTTTACAGTTAAAATAACTGTCCGGTATTCAGAGTGTCCGCTATTCGGAGTGGATAACATGGAATGTCCTATTGTAAGGGACTGGGACCCGCAATAATGTCCGCTAATTAGAGGTGTCCGCTATTCAGAGTGTCCGTTAAAGGAGGTAACACTGTATATGTGTAAGTAATTTATTTATTAAGTCTTTCCATTCTCTTGGGATGCCTATGTTTTTTGTTTTTTTCACTTCCTTTGGTTTATAATTATAAAAATATTAAGCTATAATTTATCTCATCGGATAGAAGGGATTTTTAACCTTTACAATTTAAAATTGATTTTCTTTTGAGTTAATCACTCATTCAGTGTTGTTTGCTGGTGTCTTGTAATTTGCAAATTTATTCTTTTTTAATAAATTACCTTAGCTAAAGATTGTATTGGTAATTATATTTTAAATTTTAATAAATTGTTTATTAGTTCCTAGTTAGAGTTTGTTTATTCTGTATTCTTCCACTGCGCCAGTAAACATAAAAAGTAAAAGTAATCCCATAAACAGGTCGCGCAGCCCCTTGGGAGCGCGGGAGGTAAGGCTCCCAGCGTTTCGTAACCAACGGGACTAGATTGAGGTCGGGAGGTCAGCTCGACGCCCGCCCGCCTTTAACTCCCGGGAAAGAAACTCGGTACCCATTCTGCAGAGGGCTGCGTAGACCCTAAGATCCGTTTGGAGGAGAATGGAGCGTGGAAACATTCCCGCCCTCCATCGAGGCCGGGAATCTAACCTGACACCTACAACCCGCAGCTAAGCGCCCTTACCCACTCGGCTACCGGGCAAAGACCAGTAAACATAACTGTTTAATTTCTCCTCCCCCTTGAGTGTTTCTTTTTAATTTAATCCCATAGTAAGCCTAGTAATAGGCGCTACAGATTACTAAAGAGCAATTTCAAGACTCTATGATACGATGTAAAGGCCAACACCTCTATCGATGCATGATTGAATACTACCTTTAAGTTTAGCAGAGCATTTATGACCCTAGTTAAACGTTATAGACAACACTAGAGCTAGAGTAGAATTCGTTCTTGTTGATGTTTTCCTCAGTAATTTTCCTCAGATTCTGTCAGTCATGGAATATTTTCAATGGCATCTATGGCAGCTAAACTCACACTTTCCCGAACGGTTTTCTTTTCAGTCAGATGCAAATGAAAAAAATAAACCATTACCTCTCACTTCGAAGATAGCTTATTTGCAGGTTTTTCATGTGATTGTTTTCCGAATAGTCAAACATTCATCATTTTACATGTAGCAGTTCTAACAGTAGCCATCTGTTCATAAAAGGACAGCACTTCAACACTTCTCTTGAGTCTGTTTACAGAGGGATACTATTGAAATCTACAACAGCCGAATTTTATATTTAAGGGAGATCCATAATACATACATACATATCCTTTCCCGTTCCACCAACTGTGGGTCTAGGAATTAACTAAGCCTCTCCACCTCTCCCTGTTCTTCCAAGCCTCTTCTCTACATTTTCTTTCCTATGGGATGCCTCTCTCTTCCAGGCTGTGCTTCACATCATCCAGCCATCGCTTACGCGGTCTCCCTCTTGGTCTCTTCCCTCCTTCTTTTAACTCATGCCAGACCTTAGGAGTCCTACCATCTTCCATTCTTTTCACGTGCCCGAACCACCTCAGCCTTCCCTCTTCCACCTTTTTCCTCAAACTTTTTACCTCCAACTCCTCCCGGATATCCTCATTTCTCATTCTGTCTAATCGAGTCTTCCCTACTATACCATAACAATAGAAAAAATGAAAAATATTAAGAAAAAAATGAAAGTACATTAAAGTAAGGAAAAATAAAAAAAAGTTTGAAAAAACTTTGATTAAAACATTGATTAAAAACATTGATTAAAAAGATAAAAAACGGACTGTGTATATTAGGATTCGAAACGAAAAATCGGTTGCATATGAAACCGCGACCTTACCGATTCGAACCATAACTGACAAATTGCATTTTTATACAGAAATTTATGACAAATTGCATATAGAATTGCATTTCTAATATTTAAAGTAAATGTAATTCATTAAAAAAACTCAGCACAAATTACACTAGTATTTAAATTGTTTTATTAAATATTATGAAAAATATTTTTCGTCTTCCCTTTTTCAAGCGAAAATTAAAATATTTGGAATAAATACAACAACAAAATAGATCTAACCTAAAAACAAAGTTAAAAACACGTTAAATCAAGAAATGCAATTGTTGTTACGATGACACATCAATCTAATTCAATTCCATTATGTAAAACAATTTAGAACATTAATTATTTGGTAAATAAAAATAATGACATCATCAATAATTAAATACATCTACTGTTATTATTTCATTCACATCCGTTTTTACTGAATCCCTCACTAATATAACTGTAGAAGGGTCTACATTAGTCCCCTCCTACTTATTAAAAAAAATTTCTTTTGTATTTTTTATTATACAACTCTCTAAGATTTTTATAATCTTTAAATCTGTTTCTTTATACAAAATTTTAATTTTTAATTTTACTTTTAATTTTTATATAATAAAAAATACAAAATAAATTTTTTTAATAAGTATGAGGAGGCTAATGTAGATCCTTCTACTGTACGGTTTTGTTTACGAGCGCCTTACACGCTTTTGCGCATGCGTCAGGTTTCCTGCGATTTCAGCAAAATAGGAGTGAGGAGAAACAAAGAGGGGATGTTTAATTTTTATAGTGTTAGTTTACTAGTAGCTGCGTTCTATGTGCGCTTATCGGGAAAGAATTATGGAAAGAATTAATACTATTGCAAAAATGCTCCTATGTTATTTTTTTCTTTTGGACATTTTCACTTTTAAGAATCTCATAGGAAAGTGCAAATCTCAGCGTATCACCCCACTTGCGGAGTAAAATCGTCCGCCAGTGGTGGTCCTCTGAACACGATGATGAAATCCGTTTGCCGATCTGATCTTCGTTTTGATAGTTGTTAGGGTGGATAGACACGGTCGCCGACAGAACAAAAGCAATAACTATCGAATTTCGTCGCTATCACAAAAACTAAATGCTTTAATTCCAATTTTCAAAACTTTCTGCATGCCATATGATTTTTCTTTTACTTCTAAGGTTCGCAGCGGTGAAAACACCTCTTCTGCGATTTAACTACATTTTCATGGTGATCTTTCAGACAATGTTGGTTCGTTATCTTAACTATCTTAAGTCATCTGCGGCAATATTGTGTATGGTCCATCCCGTTTATATTTTGCAGGGAGAACAGGCTTTTGTATTTTGACGCCAAAGAAAATAGAGCCAACTTGACGGCTTAGCAAAGTATTGTCAGATGCGAAATAAAACATTCAGAATAATGACATTTCATTTTTCTAAAGGAGTTTAATAAAAATCTGCCTTTTCATTAGGCAATAATATTTGTATTCATTATCCCCCAATCAAAATGAATTAAAATCAAAACAAATAAGATGGCTACTAGCGATAGTTTTCGATACAGAATTTTTGACGGATCTGCCACGAGAGAAAAGACCAAATAAAGTGGAACCCAACATTTGTTCACCTTTATATTCGTAACTGTCCGAGTAAAATTCGGAACTTTCTCGAATAAAATTCGACTCGGAAATCGAACTTTACCACATCAAAAGCTGGCCCTAGTTCGCTAACATTTTAACAATCTCCATAAAACGTTGTATTATTTAATTGCTATTCTTTGTTTTTTTAAATATTTTCAATGGAAATAAGTTTAATCATATGTCCAAAAAAGATCACAGATTCAAGCAAGCCTAAAAGGAAAACAGGTGAGAACTACAACTGAACTGAAAAAAAAAAAAAAAAACAGAACAAAACAACTCCTGTTCTTTCTTATTGAAAGTACAATACGTGTCTTGGACCTGGCTAACAATTTTACGACGCTTTTTTAAAACGAAACAAAAGAAATAGCTATTTTCATAAAAAGAAAATGTGGATAGTTTCTTAAAATATTACTAAAGTAAACTTACACGTTATCTTATTTTCAATTTGCAGAGAGAATAGGCTTTTGTATTTTGCCGCCAAAGAAAAAAGGTCCAACTTGCCGGCTTAGCAAAGTATTGTCAGATGCGAAATAAAACGTTGTAAATATGGGATTTCATTTTTCTAAAGGAATTCAATAACAATCTGCCTTTTCGTTAGGCAATAATATTTGTATTTATTCTCCGCCAATCAAAACGCATTAAAATCAAAACAAACAAAATGGCGACTAACAGTAGTTGTCTAATAGAGGATTTTTGACGGATCTCCCACGAGGGAAAAGACCAAATACAGTGTAACCTCGCTATTTGTACACCTCTATACTAATACAACTGCGCATTCTTCTAACTTTTTCGAATAAAATTCGACTCGGAAATCGGACGGGGTCGAAGCTCGTGTTGACTCTCGTCCGCCAATCATTTTTAGCGAACGTAAAACGTTGCTATTTTATTGCTATTCTTGGTTGTTTTTAAATATTTTATAATTGTATCTGTACAAATAGTGGACGCCAATAAAAAAAAATTCTGCCTTGTGGAAAATTATAATTTTATTTCTATGTTTATGTTTATAATTTTGATATTTTAAAGAAAAGCTTCAAAAAAATTGTTAAAGAAGTTATCTAGAGATTAAAAAAAATTAAGACCAAATTTTAGTTTTTTTCCCTCTAAAAAATTTTTTAACAGTAGTTATTGTCTTGAATTCAGCTTACTTCCATTATAAAGGCAAAATATTGATACCGACATCTTGTGCTCCTTCTGGCGGAAGAATACATTACATCATCTTGTAACCCGTCTGCAAACTAAAAACGAATTAATGTGTAAACATTGTTAAAAATAAGATGAGAAATGCTATTTTTACTATAGTTATTGTATGCTAATATATTTTGTTAATTTTAATAATAGGAAAATCAAATCGTAAATCGTAATATAATCATATATATTATTAAATTTTTCCTATTTCTTACTGGAATTTGATTTTCTGCTTTTTTTTTTTTTTGTTTCTCAATTCATATACGCTGAAACATGAATTTTAAAATACTAATGATACGTTAGATTTTGAAGGAAAATACAGATTTTTAAATTATTTAAAAAATAAAAAAAAAATTTCAATGCACTATTAATGGATGCGAGAGGAAATCAGCAATTAAATTATTTGCCTTCAAATTGTATAAGACAAATTGACGATTCCGGAGACCATTAGTGTTTTTATTAATTCCCTGAAGTCGTTTCAGCGAAATTCTGTGCGATAGCGAACATATGTTGATTTCATGTCGAAAATTTTTTAATTGATCACTTTTGAATAATTGAACATATTCAGTAGTGAAATTTTGAAAAACTAAGAAAAAGATCAAATGATAAATAAATGCAGTTTGTTTGCATCTAGTAATGAGTGAAGATGCGATATCAGTGATTTCAAACTGTGATTGTAATCATTGATTTCATCCCTGTTGCTAAACAAAATCCCGTTCGGAATCTTCAGAGACATTACGCTTTTCTATTCTGCTTTTCTACTCTAAAGAAAATAGGTCCAACTTGCTGACTTAGGAAGATATTATCAGAAGCGAAATAAATAAATAATTTCTAAATAGAAATTTCATTTTTCTAAATGAAATCAATAAAAATTTGCCTTTTCATTAGGCAATAATATTTCTATTTATATCCGTCAAAGAAAAAGGATTAAAATCAAAGGAAACAAGATGGCAACTAAAGATTGTTTTCTCTCGTATGCTAAACATCAGTTGTTCATGCTCCGTAAAACATTGCCTTATTTTGTTGTTGTTATTGATTATTTTTAAATAGTTTTCTTTGAAAATAAGTGTAATCATAGATAAAAAAAAAAAAGATTAGTGATCCAACCAAGTCTAAAAGGAAAGCAGTGATAAGAATAATTGAACTGAAAAAAGAACTCCTCACGAAGGTTGAAAGTGGAACTCGTTTCTCAGATCCGGCCACTCAATATAGTTTTTAAGCATGTTTTTATGCATTAAGTATTATAAATGTTTAAATAAGTTTCATCTGGCGGTCTGTAACGGATTATTCCAATTTACATCATTTCTTATGGGAAAAAAGGATTCACCATTCGTTCACATTTGAAATTCGGACAGCCTCCTGAAACGAATTGTGTAAAATAGCGAGGTTCTACTATTAGGTTTATCCTAAATAAGCACAATCACCAAATTGTATAACATAAACAAATAAATTGTTTAAAATTTACTTTTCATAAAAATTGTAATACATGAATAATTGTCCCAACAATATTTTGAACATACAATCCCTAAAGCATATATGTATTGATATTGTTTCAAACAAATAACAGTGAACAGTTTAAACTCCCAAAATAACTATCCAATGAATTATGCCAGAAATGTAATAAATACTAAGGCAATATACATGTGATAAAAATAAATAACATAAGTCTACTATTAATCATCTTCCTCTACACCAGAAAATAAATGCTAAACATTACATTTATTTCTAGAAAAAAACAGCGAATTTTCGAGGAGAAAAATAAATGAACGTCTGCTCTTCTTCAAGCCTTTACAAATAATGATTTGTAAAGGCTTGAAGAAGAGGAGACGTTCTTTTATTTTTCTCCTGGAAAATTCGCTGTTTTTTTCTAGAAATAAATGTAATGTTTAGCATTTATTTTCTGGTGTAGAGGAAGATGATTAATAGTACACATTACAGTAGAAAAGATTTGAAGAACAAATATGGAATGTTTATTTATAATAACATAAGTCTAGTTTTGAATAAACACTTCAACATATTTTGAAATAAAAAAAA
>JAFIDM010038118.1:12555-25636 GCA_023159025.1 Thereuonema tuberculata | reverse complement strand
TGAATCGACACCTATTCAAGTTTCGTAATGCAAATATTTCATTTAATGATTTGCAATTTAGAATTCAGAATATAAAGAATATAAGAATAAAATTAACTTACATTACTAAACATATAAAATTTCTTTACATTCTGAATTCTAAATTGCAAATCATTAAATGAAATATTTGCATTACGAAACTTGAATAGGTGTCGATTCAAGTTTTGTGCATTGGATTTATATATATATATATATATATAAGTGCTTGTTCTATGAGAGGTACAGAACTGCAACTGTTGAAAAGGATTCAGAAGCTTATTTTGGCTGAGGGTATACATCAAACAAAACTTAAGAAGCAATGGTTAATAAAAAACATGAAAAGACAGGCTCTTTACAGTAGAGTAATTCTTTACAATAATAACCTAATATTCTCAAGAAATTAATGAGTAATGAGGTTTACTTAATTATTATTATGGAAGCTGCAAAAAAACGAAAGAATGCATATGGATCTATCTCAAAAAGACATTGTGCAAAGTTGACCAAATAGAGTTGTGCTAAATGGAGGAAAAAGGACATTTTGAATGTTGAACCTATGCCGGTTCGTTTTTTAAACGCTCGTTCAGTTTACTTTACGCAGATGCAACAGGACATATTAGCAAGAGGTTTAGGTTCCAATATTGGTAAAGAGAAGTGGATATTTATAAGACTGCAACAAACATTGAAAATCAGATTAGATTTGTTAATGATCAAGATGATAGAAAAGTTGTCCGAAAAAAAGTAGGGAAGATCCTTAATGGTTTCGACAACAAAAAGTTTTCAAGTTCAGTTTTGGAGAAATGGATTTGAAAGATTTACAAGATGTAGCTAAAAATGTAATTTTACCTATTTGGACAAAGGTGGTGCGGTCGTGACAATGGACAAGCAAAATTATAATGAAATGTGTTGTTTTTTCTTAGAAAATACAAATGCTATTGCAAAGTCTAAATGTACAGAAAAACTCATTATTTAGAGAATGAATACAAAGATCCGTGAATTATCAAAGGAAGGTTTTTGGGATAAAGACTGTATGGAATCAATGATTAAGATGAACATAAAGTTTCCAAGAATCCGTGGATTACTTAAGGTACACAAAGAGAAAATTAATAATTTCTACAAAGTAAGGCCAATAATTGCATGTAGAAATAGTGGCATTATGGTAATTGCTAATTTGTTAGTAGGAGAATTAAAGAAGATTGATTATGCTTCTAAATTCAGTATTGTCAATAGCTCACAGCTTTTAAATAGATTGAAACAACAAAAATGTGATCAAAATTGTTGGAAGGTTTCCTTTGATGTAGTAAATTTATATAGATCTTTGTCTACCCTTCTTATAGAAAAAGCACTTATACATATTTATGATGTTAGAAAGGTTGTCAATAAAAAAGATGTTGATGTTAATAAGATTTTTATTTTAGTTACAATGTTTCTTTTTTAATGAAAAGGTTTACCGTCTTCGGCTATCTTAGCAGAGTGCACAATGAAGCTTATTGATGAAGAAATTTGGAAACTATAGTTTATAAGGGATAATGTTCAATTTATGTGCAGATATGTAGATGATACCTTCCTGTTGGTTTCAGAACAGAATATAAATCAGGTTTTATTAAATTTTAATTTTATATATGAAAATATCAAATTCACAATGGAAAAAGAATTTGAAGATAAATTATCTTATCTGGACACACTTGTTAAAAGACATGCGGATAGTAATTTTATTACTACTATTTATAGAAAAGAAGCCTATGCTGATATTACATTAAATTTCAATTCTGCTGCCCGTATTTCTTATAAAACCAATGTTGTTAATCTGCCTATTACAAGAGCTTTAAAGATATGTTCTGATAATGAATTATTGTTTGAAGAACTAGGTAAAATTAAAAAGAATTTTGTGATGAAGAATTATTCATTAGATTTTATAAATAGAATCGTTTCTAGGGTTTAAAATAAAGAAAGATAAAAAAGGTGAATAATGTGATTAGAAAGGATAATACACTTAAATATGTGAGTATACCATACGAAGAAGTTTACAAAGTAAGTTGACTTCAATATTATCTAAAGTAGATATTAACATTGCAAATAAAGTTAGCAACACAGTTATGAAGTTCTTAGATGGTAATGGAAAAAAAATGCCCGATACTGAAATTTTCAATAAGAATGGAGTGGTATATGGTATTAAATGTTGGAAAGGGGAGAAGGAATGTCAGTATATTGGAGAGATCAAGAGGAAGGTGACAATTCGAATGGTGCAACATGCTACGGCGATAAAAGAGGGCAAAAAGGCATTAAAACAGGGCATTTTTTTTCATAAAATGTTTAATGTAACAAAAAGAAGCCTTATCAACTTCAAGGAACTTACAATTATTAGCAAGATTGTTACTATTAATTAAACATGATTCTATCATGTTCTATCTTGCTCTGAAACTTCAACTTTTGGTTATATTAAAGATTCTATGAAAAAAAAAGGTATTGAAATTAAAATATAATTTATAGTCATAAAACATCGTTAATGTTTAATTATTATCATTATTAATAACTATGCTACTGAATCATATACTTTTCAATTGTTATCATATTTACAGAAATGATTTTAGTTCTTTTGTAACCCTTATATTATTAAGAGACAAAAATAATAGCTTTGTCCTCTTTTACACCCGAAATATTGTGGACATTAAAGAATGTTTTACAGGATTTTGTGAAGCTATTATCTGTGTTTAAAATGAAACTGACAAATTTATTATCACAAAAGATCTCGTAAATCGCACTTTACGGCATCTTTGATGCAACGTTTCGCATTTTTTCTAACATTATTTTCAGTTGACAAATTTTCTTTTTCTTTTTTCTAATGAGGTTGAGAAGTTTCACAAAATTCTAATTTTAAAGTAGTTTTATCAGACACAATCACCGAACTTACAGGACTTACAGGTTGAATTCCAGAAAATTTTCAAAAGACTCGTTTTCAATTTTTATAACCTTAGTTATTTATATATCCACATCTTTTACAATTATTTTCAATTTTCGAATAATTTATATATAAAGTATCAAATCTTGCAAAAATTTCAAATCATTAAGTGTGAAAAAACTTTTTCTTTAAAAAAAAATTAAAATAAAATATTAAATTATAATGTTTAAACCAGTGACACATACTGATAGCTGAAAAAAAAAACTTTGCACTTTTGACTCCTATCTAACAGAAAGATATTGATAATAATCTAATTTGGATTGTTTTTTTACGTAAGTAGAACTATATTAAAAATATATATACAGGGTGTACCTGAAATGTGATGCCCAACTTAAAGATTGTATCCAATCAAGGAAAACAACGAATAAATGTCATATAAACATGGGTCTTAAAATGCTTTATTTCCAAGATATGAACTATTCAACAACACAGAGGTGCTGGCTGTACAGTCGCTCAGTTTCACAGACAGTGCAAGAAATGCCCACCACCGGCCGCAATGCACGCAACACAATGTCGTTCCATAGACTGCCGAACACTGTCAAAGGTGTCAGGTTCAAATCGAATTGTGTTGCACCCATCCACTTTGCGGTCATGCTGTGCGTGGGCGTCAGGAACCGGTGTGGTGTACACAAATGCTCTCAGATAACCCCATACAAAAAAGTCCAGAGGATTTAAATCAGGGGAACGAGCAGGTCATGTAACGATTTGAAACGAAACTGAAAGTCGAGATTCTTGTCTTATTTGATTTGTTGACGTTTTTGTTGCCTTTCTATCATTAAGTTCTTTATTAAAGAACTCATTTTATCTTGGGAGGATTGTGTTAGATGACCCTCGTTAGTAGTAGCTTCGCATTGTCGAGGAACGAAGGGGGTTTGTTGCACGTTTCGGGGTGAATTTTCTCGAAAATGGGAAAAATTGCTAGAAATAGATTAGAAAAGAGGTTTTTTTTATTTTTTATTTTACTTCTTTTTTTTCCCCAACAGGCTTTTAATTGTCTTTTTCCTTCAAATTGTATACATGTATAAGTGATTCATTTATTATGTTTTTCCAGGATGCCTATGTTTTTTTTCACTAACATTCTATTTTAATATATAATTATAAACCAAAGTATCTCATCGGATAGAAGGGATTTCAACCTTTAAAATTTGAGATTGATTTATTTTCTTTTGAGGTAATCACTCATTAGTGTTGTTTGCTAGTGTCAAATTAGCAAATTTATTCTTTTTTAATAAATTACCTTAGCTAAAGATTGTATTGGTAATTATATTTTAAATTTTAATAAAATGTTTGTTTGTTCCTAGTTAGAGTTTGTTTATTCCATTTTCTTCCACTTCACAAATAAACATAATTCTGTTTAATTCCCCCCCCCCCCCCCTTTTGTTTTTATTTAAGTTAATCCCCTAGCACGCCTTGTTTTGAACAGCTAGTAATAGGCGCTACAGATTACTGAGGAGCAATTTAAAGAATCTACGATACTACGTAAGTGGGCCCGGTAGCCGAGTGGCTGCGGGTTGGAGGTGGCGGGTTCGGTTCCCGGCCTCGCCGGAGGACGGGAATTTTTCCACGCTTCTTTCTCCTCCAAACGGGCCCTAGGGTCTACCCAGCCCTCTATAGAATGGGTACCGGGTTTCTTTCCCGGGAGTTAAAAGCGGGCGAGCGACGGGCCGACCCCCCCATCCTCAACTTTGTCCCGTAGGTTCTGAACACTGGAGACTACCCTCCAGTTGCATTGCGCGGTCCTCCGGGCCTGATCGCAACTTTAATTTTTAACGATACGACGTAAAGGCCAACACCTCTGTATTCATTGCATGATTAAATACTACCTTTAAATTTGGCAACACATTTATCACCCTCTAAATTAGTAGGAAAATCACTTATGAGAGTTATATTCCCACTTTTTGAAAGTCTCAAAAAAGGCTTTTTTAAAAAGATAAGGAAGATGACTTAGAAATTGTTCTTAACAAAATGACGGAAGTTAAAGATTAAGCCCGGATAGTTAAAATTTGTAGACAACAATAGAGCTAGAGTAGAATTCTTTATTCATATTGTTTTCGTTTTTCCTCAGCTTCTGTCAGCCATGGAGGATTTTCAATGGTACCTTTGGGAGCTAAACTCACACTTCGAAGATAGCGTTTTTGCAGGTATTTCATGTGTTTCTAGTCCGAATAGCCAAACATTCATCGTGTTACATGTTGTAGTTCTAACAGTAGCCATCTGTTCATAAAAGAAAACCTTCAACACTTCTCTTGAGTCCTTACACAACAACTTCCTTAGAGACCACCCTTAGATGAACAGCACTCTTTGACTGCTGATTATACGGAGTATAGGCCCCAGTTGGTTCGCGAAGATTCTAGAAAGAACTGGAAGGTTCAATATTGTTCTAGAAGACCCGATTTGAACTATTATAGAACATGAGGAAATAACATTATGCTGCTACTACGTTAAACCCCCCCCCCCCCCCCAATTAAAAATTGAAGAAATCTGGGATTTCAGATCTGTTTTTTTGATTAGAAAGTTCATGGTTTTGTCTACAGAACCCCCCCCCCCCCCCCTCATGCGGAAATGTTATTATTATTTTTTTTCCTCTGAATGACTATGACCTTCATAACCCTTCCCATTCCCAACTCCTGGCTACGCTTTTGCTGAGAATCATGTTTGTAAACAGTTTGTATGTAAATATTTTTTTAAATCATTTCTTTATTTGTATTTTTGTAGAAATTGTTTATCTGCCTTTTTATTCATTCAATCCTTAAACGTTATTTACTCCTTTTTTATTTCCTAAATACATCTGTTTATTTTTAAATTCTTTATCATTGCAGCCATTGAATCAGTTAATTAATCTAAATTCGTTATGTTTTTATCCAATCATTCTCTATATTTTTAATTAATTAGCCAATCAAACCCAACTTTGTAAAATCTACAAAAATCAGTGTTTTTCAATTAATAAATTAATTCAGTTCAGTTCCAGAACGTGACTCGTCGTCTTTCCATCTCAATGACTCTCAACACTTTTACAAAATCAATGTAAAATCCGTGTAGATTTTCTAAAACAGGGCACTTAATTTTCAATTTACTTTGTGTAAATGTGATCAAAAACGGACTTCAAAATAGTATTTTAAATAATTCTAAAATGTAATTTTTAAAATCCCGAAAATGATAATTTTATATTCACATAAAATAATGTCTATTCACTTTTCCATACTTTTACCAGAGAAGAAGAAAACAAAAATAATCAAAAAAAAAATTAAAATAAATAAATAAAATTAACAAAATAAAATAAATAAGTAAAATAAAACAAAATAAAATAAATAAATAAAATAAAATAAAACAAAATAAAATAAATAAATAAAATAAAATAACACAAAATAAAGTAAAATGAAATAAAATAAAAGATGCCCGAGGGACACTTAACATTCGTCTAAGTTCACAAATCAAAAATGAATGAAGTGAAATGAACTTTTGATCAAAAAGGAAATAAAATAATAATAAATCCTCACTTTAAACTTTAGAATTTTGATTACTATTCAGAGTCATCTTTTTTACTTATTCATAAAATCCTAAATTATTAAATCATATAACTGAAATCATTCTCAGATTCTTCTGAATAGTAAAGTTCTGAATCTAAAAGTTTTGAAATTCCTGAGTTAACTTAAAAACTATCTATTTATAATCTTTTGGTACTGAATTTTTTTGTAGGTTTCTTTGATCAATTCCTTTATTCAAAATAAATTTCTTTATTCGGAATAAACAATAATTGAATGGAATGAAAGAAAAACGAAGAAAATCTCTTGGCTCTTTCTTTCTTTATTTCTTTTATTTTTTAGGTGCTGGAGATGTCAAAATTCAAATTGCATAATATTAGAATTTGTTATAAAATCACGTAATTGGAAAGAATAAAGCTAATAAGGAAAAAAATCAAGAAATGAATTCAGAAATCTTATTCAGCTGTCTTATCAATGATCGAAGTACTTTACATCACATTTATGTTTTTTAAGATCAATGAAGCCAAACACACAATGAAAATTAAAAATTTAAATGACAAATTAAAAACATACAGTTTCGGTTTGCCAAATTACAAACCTTTTTCAATGCTAGTGAAAAACACCGGGAACAACCCCTTAAATACAAAACCATATTGGATTTATCTCAAATAACATGGTGCGTAAACATCGCAGTCAAACCCTCTAGTCATGGTTGGTTGACTTTTTATTTTATTATTTTAATATTATTGAGTTAATAATTATTTGTTGAATCACTGGGAGTCTAAACCTCCTTCGCACCCAAGGACCCTTCTTGCCATGCAGCCATTCAGCTATTTTGATTTTATAAATTAGGATTAAAGTTATTATTTCTAGTTTTTTTCGCTGTAGTACTTGTAAGGTTAGATATTTCAAATAAAAACAGTTGAATCGCGATAATCCGACAGTACGGGACCGAGGGGTGTCGGATTATTAAAAATGTCGAATTACCGAAGGTTGATATTTTTAAAACTGAATTTTAACTTCTAAGGTAAGAAAATGTAAGTTATGTATACACAGTACTGTACATACTACGGTACGTACATTGTTACAATACATATTGAGTACATATTTAATTAAAACTGAACAATTAAACTGAAACTGAAACTGTTGTGAGTCACGGCCAGACGGGAAATGTCTGCTGCAAGTGCAGTGACGTCATCCGACGCAGCGTCGGACTACCGAGCGTGTCAGACTGTCAAATGTCGGATTATCGTGATTCAACTGTATTCTTGTTTTGATTTATATATTAAGCTTTAACCAACAATCATCTTATTTTTCTTTTTTTTTCTTTCTTAACTCTTTCAAGAATCGGAAATCAGTACTGCTGCTCATAGTTAGTGTAAACTTCACATAAACTTTGAGAGGCTCCCCTGCAATTCTTGTGCGGATTTTGAAATTTCAAAAAACCCTAATGTTCAACATAAATAACAGATCATAAGTAAAGTATTGGAGTGAAATAATATATTAATGAATGCTTGATAAAACTACTGCATAGTATTCAATTTTTTCTAGTTGAAGTAATTTATTGATGAGTTCTCACTTTTGATTTGAAAGATGATAAAAGTTAGAAAAATAAAAATGTTCGGGATAAGATGTAATTTAACTCATCACATTGGATCAGATACAGGTGAAATATTTTTAGGACATCAGGTATGATCTCAAAAGACGAAATGTTAAAAATAGAATTAATAATAACTTTTGATTCAATGCCTAAACCTTATGATTAAACAAAGGCCGTAATAATGAATATTTAAAGAAGAAACCATGACGAAGTTAGTTTCGAATTTATCGGAGAGAAATATATATATCTATTATCGGTATTTAAAATGGTGATGTCCACTTTGTCACCAAAGGTCTCTTAAATCGAAATTTACGACATCTTTGATATATGTTCGAATAATCTATTTACACATAATCAATCTTCCCAAAATTTCAGTTTAATTAAAAGTGGGTAGCTTTTCTTTTAAAAAATTATTGAAAACCACAACAAAGTATCAAATTATATCGTATTCTTTCAATTAATTGGCATATATTGATTGTAGAAATAAAGTTTTGTTCTTTCAACCCTTATCTGACAGTAAAATTTTAGTTAGATGTTTTTTATTTCTTTGTTTTTTTTACTTCAATAACAATATGTTAGAAAATCGCAAGTGAATGAATTATTCTCAGTTTTTAAAGTCTCAAAAAGGCTTTTTAATTAAGATAAAGAAGATGAAATTATTCTTAACAAAACGACGTAAGTTAACGATTAGATAGAAGTATAGTTAGAAATGTTACAATAGTTAGAAGTTATAGGCAGTACTAGAGCTAGAGTAGAATTTTTGGAGTTTCACGTGTTTACCTAGGATTTTGGATGAACTACGAAGTAGGATATTCATAAACACAATATCAGCTCAAATTATCTTAAAATTAAATCCAAAAATAAATAAAAGACTATGTATTATTCCTACGATATATGCGTCTTTATAAGAGATTGATTTTTTTAATGACGTTTGTTCATTTTTTATATAAATAAATTGTATTACAAAAAAAATCAATTTCCAAAATGTGTTCGTTAAATGCGATTTTTTTTTCTCTGGCTGCTCATTTATTTCAATTTTAATTAGTATTCTCAAAAAACATAAAATTGTCAAACTATAAGTAATAACATTATTGTTAAAATTAAAATGTTAAATAGGAAAAAATGAATGACATTTCATCAATTGATTCACACGTAAATTAAAACGTTAATTAAAAGAACAGAAATGAATCGAAAGTCAATGAAAAACAAAAACAAAAAAAAACAAAAATTAACTAACATAAAGTCAATGTTAGATTAAATTTTGTGAAACCAAAGCTTTCAAAGCTTCATCTCTAAGCATATAGTTTCCAGTTTAAAGTCAATTTACAATAACGCACGACTTCCTGCATATTGCACAGAGCATCGGGTTAATCCCAAATATATAGCAATTGATTATCATCCGATTATCTTTCCGCTAGTTAAAATTTTTTTAAAGGACTATAACATCGTTCTTACTGCCTCAAGTAAACACACCACTGCAACCCTTACTAAGAGAAGTCGGAAGATTGTAGATCCCTCACTTGAAGAAGGGGTAGTTTACTCCATCCCATGTCTCCATAATGATTGTATTTACATTGGAGAGACAGGCCGGAAGCTAAAGGACCGCGTAGGTGACCACCGTAGAGCGTTGAATAAAAAGGACTTAACCAATAGAACTGTTACTCACATGCTCGGAAAGGGCCATACATTGGATTTGAAAGGAGCTTCCATTATGGCACGAGCGAGCAATGAACACTTACGCAAATGTACTGAGTCTGTATTTATCCTCACCAATAACAAATGCTATAACAACCAAATTTCCGTAAAACATATGTACCAATATGGATTTCCCCTTAAAATCTAAGGACCATATATACTGCTTCTATTATACAGTAGTTCATTTTATAAACTTGAGTAATTTATAATCCTTGTTTATTAATCTTTTTTATTTTTTATTTTTTATTTTTATTTTTATTTTTTATTTTTTATATTTTTTATTTTTTATTTCTTATTTTTGTTTCTGTTTTATTTTTGTAATTTTATGTTTAATTTTATTTACATTTTATTTGCAATTTAATTTTTATATTTGTAATTTTAATATTTTATTACTTTCATCTAAAAACCTTTTTGCTCATTTGTTCCCTAGAGGGCGCTGTTTTGTTATGTTTTCTGGGTTGTTTGTTTGTGTTTTTCTTGCGAATGTTAACGGTCACATTGAGAAAGATTTGTATAATGTAGCAAATCGAAACGTCTGTAATTTTGATCATCATTAATTTAAATGCATTAGTATTTTTGTGTATCTGGCCTTTTCTGTCTTGGTTAATCCATTTCAACACACGTAAATTATTCAATGAAAAGCTTTCAATATTGCATATATTTCGTTTATTTTTTTACTTTCCTTTATTTTTATTTTAATGTTTTAAGTTTTACGTTGTTTTATCAGTAGTTTTATTTTGTTACCATTATTTATTGTTTGACTCGATTTTTGCTATTAAATTTTTTCGTTTACTTTTTATTTTATTATTATTGAGGTAATTATTATTCATATTGAGGAAATTTTAACTTGTTAAAATTATTAATAATAAAAAACGCCAACTACAAATAGTACATAGATAACAAATATGATAAAAAAATTGGAAATAACTATGTACGTTTCGAACCACCCTTCGGTAGGAGTCATTTATCAAGTTTCCCTAAATTTAAAAAAACTATTATTCCGTCTCATCATCAGTAGAAGAAAACAAACCAGAGTATCGGATGTCCCTCAATGAATTGGACATTGAAAATCCTATGGCAATTCAAGGCATCCTACGGCAATTTAAGGACGAGTATTATCGCAAATTTTACGAATCTGCAATGATTAAGACTCTTCATTCTTATAATCAGGACTTATCCACAAAAATATCTTAGAATACGGTATTTAATCGGGAATTAGGGTATATAATGTGGTTTTGTCAATGATTTGATAACATCTTTTTAATATTACTTCTCAATATTTCTTTTAAATCCTTTTGATAATGCGCTTTATTTTTATCGCTTACTTTCCACGCTAGAGGGACATCCGATTCTCTGGTTTGTTTTCGTATGATGCCTTTCTTCCACAGAGACGGAATGATGTTTTTTTTTTAATTTAGGGAAACTTGATAAAGGACTTCTACCGAAGGGTGGTCCGAAACGTACGTAGTTATTTCCCATTTTTTATCATGTTTGCCATCTATGTGCTATTTGTAATTGGCATTTATTATTAATAATAATTTTTGCACTTTAAAATTTCCTCAATATGAATAATGAGGCAAATGCAACTATTTCCAGCGTGATTTTTAAATATCGGCAGTTCAGATGAGATATAGCTAGATTCCTGGATGTCCACAAGGCTATTACAGCAGCTGATGCCACTATTACTTTTAATAGGATAGGTAAAATTCACAACTTTACACCCCCAGGTTGCAAGTTACAGTTAAATACAAACGAAGAGAAGATCAAAAAAGTAGGAGATAAAATTCAGTTTCTTTTACTTATGGAATATATAAAAGATTCACATTGCAAGAAGGCTAAGCTCATCGGACAGTTAAAAAGACTTTCTAATTATCTATCTAAAAATCTTGAAAAAATGGATTATTTCATGTTGTTAGTAAAGGGAGCAAAGAAAGCCCAGTATGCTAAAGAGGCAATTGTATAAAGACATTGCAAGAAACTAGGTAGGGTAATGTGCTCTTCCAATCTTTCCCTATTCAGTATTATGAAGAGAATTAAAAAGTCATTTATAACACATCTATAGTTCTCACACCTACACAGATGGACATTCTAAAGAAAGGGTTATATTATACCGTGAGTAATGAAAGTTTCTCAGCCCTGCGTATCCTTACTAATTTGGAAGCACAAGTTAGATTCATCTCCGATATCAACGAACGGTCTAATTTAAGAAAGCAAATAGGGCATAAATAGGGCAAATATCAGGATTTCAAGTATAAAAGAAAATCCAAGTCTCATATCAACAAGGATCAATTTCAGGAGCTTATAAATTTAAAATGTAAGAATGACACTATGGTGTTTACTAAAGCAGATAAAAGGGTGCACTCGTTAAATTAAACCAAGAGGAATACGTGAGTATGTGTGAACAATTTATAAAGAATACAGATGGATTTAACCGTCTTAATAATAATGAAACACAAGCATTAAAGGAGATTACTAAAAAAATCAACAAGGCCATGAACTACGGCTTAATTTCCAGTGAAACAGCTACTTCCATCATTCAACAAAACCATACAATCCCTAAATTAAAAGGGTTATCTAAGGTACATAAAGAGAAACAAAACTCTTTATTCAAAATTAGACCAATTATTAATTGTAAAAATAAAACCATCATGGGATCTATCCAGAGTTATTGCCGAGAAATTAAAATCTATTGATTTTCGTCTAAATATAGTATTATCAATCGGGAACCGCTACTTAAATATATTCGGAACAATCCGCCAATGCAGAATAAAAAAATGAACTCACTGGATGTGGTTAATTTATATACTTCCTTAACATCTGATTTGATTACGAGGGCAGTACAACATGTAATTGACAGTAATGTTAATGCTATTGAAGGAAATTTTTTCTTCAATATAAAAGAATTTGCTCATTTACTAGCATTGTTTTTCCAGTTATAAATTTTTTCCTTTAAGGGATTAATTTATACACAAAACTCAGGTACCTTCATGGGACTACCCTCGTCGGCGGTTTTGGCCGAATGTGTCATGTGCTACATTGAATATCAACTCTTTTCCATAGATAGTGTGATTAACAACGTCCATTTTATAAGCAGATACGTGGACGATTCATTCCTTATTATTAATGAACATTATAAAGAATCTATCCTTGAGGACTTTAATAGTCAGGGCCGTCGCGTGGTTTGTTTGCGCCCGGGTAAGATTTTGTCAGGCGCCCTGCACTTGATATTTGCGCCCCCCCCACCATCCCAAAAATCTACAACCAAAAAAAAAAAAACGGAATTTCCAATTTTTTTTTATTTTTGCCGTGCCGCAGCGCCCCCCCCCCCCC
>JAFIDM010038118.1:0-12455 GCA_023159025.1 Thereuonema tuberculata | reverse complement strand
CCCCCCCCCCCTGGCTGCCGCGCCCAGGAATTTCCAATTCGACGACCGAAAAAAAAAAGGAATTTCCAATGTTTTTTTATTTTTGCCGTGCTGTGGCGCCACCCTGGCCACAGCACCCAGGGCGATCGCCTCGGTCGCCCCGCCCACGCGATGGCCCTGTTAACAGTGTAAGTCTCAGTATACATTACACTAAGGAACATGAGATAAATGGTACTATTTCTATTTTAGATGTGTTAATAGAAAGGCAAATTGACGGTTATAGCACTACAGTATATAGAAAACCTACTGATGCATTGATTACTGTTAATTATTGTAGCTCAGTCACGGAAAGATATAAAAGGAATTCCTGTTACATGACAATCAATGTAATCAATGTTAATGTATGTTCAAATTCACTCCTTCTGAAACAAGACATCGAAACAATTAAACAATTGTACATTAAAAACGGGTTTCCAATTCGTATAATTAACAAATACATCAGAGACTTCTTTAAGGCCAGAAAATGCAAGAAAGGGAATATTTTAAATCCTATTCAACCACAGGACCATATAAACGGCGATTCTAATATTCCCAGTAGCAGTAATAGACTTGTTTATAGTGATCTTGGTAGCAGTAATAAGATTACTCGATACACATTAATTACTTATGATGAAGATATATATAAGAAATTAAATCCTATTTTCCGAAGATCAGATATCGGAATAGCTTGTAAGCCCACTAACACCATAGTATCTATACTTAATAGAAAGACCATTCCTATGGACAAGAACCGCTTATTGAAGAAACGGAACATTCTATAAGATTCAAATTCAGCTAGAAGAACGAACCATGCCTCTACTTAGGGCAGACTAAAAGATTTTTCAGACGCGACTTAAAGAACACGCGTACACAGTAAGAACAGGAAATTTAATCTACCATACCGCTAGCCGTTGCAAGGAGAAAATCCTTGAATTGGACTGTCATCCTAGGGCAATTTAAGGACGAGTAGCTTTGCAAATTTTATGAATCTTCAATGATTAAGACTCTTCATTCTTATAATCAGGACTTATCCACAAAAATATCTTAGAATACGATATTTAATCGGCAATTAGTGTATATAATGTGGTTTTGTCAATGATTTGATAACATCTTTTTTACATAAACTTTATTTCTTTTGAATCCTTTTGATAATGCGCCATAATTTTATCGCTTACTTTGCACGCTAGAGGGACATCCGATTCTCTGGTTTGTTTTCGTATGATGCCTTTCTTCCACAGAGACGGAATGATGGTTTTTTAAATTTAGGGAAACTTCATAAAGGACTTCTACCGAAGGGTGGTTCGAAACGTACATAGTTATTCCCCATTTTTTATACTGTTTGTTATCTATGTTCTATTTGTAGTTGGCATTTTTTTTATTATTAATAATAATTTTAGCACGTTAAAATTTTCTCAATATGAATAATACGGCAAATGCAACTACTGCCCGCGTGTTTTTTAAATATCGGCAGTTCAGACGAGATATAGCTAGATTCTTGGATGTCCACAAGGCTAATGCAGCTGCTGATGCCGCTAATACTTTTAATAGCATATGTAAAATTCACAATCTTACACCCTCAGGATGCAAGTTAAAGTTAAAGATAAACGAAGAGAAGATAAAAAAACTTCGCACCCAATGACCTTCATGCCATGTAGCCATTCGGTTTTTTGAATTTTATTAATTAAGATTTAATTTATTATTTCAAATTTTTTCCTCCGTAGTACTTGTAATTTAGTAGTGGTACTTGAAATATCATTTCAAATATTAATTATATTGTTTTGATTTATATGCAACACTTTAACCATTAATAATGATATGTTTATTTTTTATTTTTTCTGAATTCTCCCAAGAATCCGATATGAATGCTGCTGCGCATACTTATCATCTAGTTGAGATTAATTAATTCATTAATTCAATGAGAAAAACCAGTTATAAGAATAAGTGAAGAAAAAAAACCCAGACATCTTTCAGAGTTCACTCCTGTTGGCAAATAACCAATAGTAAATAAGAAATTTTGGGTTTGAAGATAGCGTTCAGTTGTCTAGATAGTCTCGATGTTTCGCGCAGGATTGAGAGGGGCATCTTTTGGGCAGACAGATAACGCAAGAACCTCTTCCTATGACAATCACTGTGGAGTTCCCTTCCCTTGAGGAATATACTTGAACCATAACGTGGTGATAAAAAGTATTTAAAAAGATACTGTAAGCAAATTTTAAATATTTTATTTTAAATTATTATTTGATTTCAATAGTTGACAAATGAATAAATTCAATTGTTGTTACAATGACATATCAATCTAATTCAATTCCATTATCTAAAACAATTTAGGACATTAATTATTTCGTAAATAAAAATAAGGACATCATCACTAATTAAATACATCTACTGTTATTATTTCATTCACATCCGTTTTTACTAAATCTCTCACTAATATAACTATAGCAGGGTCTACATTAGCCTCTTCATACTTATTAAAAAAATTTCTTTCGTATTTTTTATTATACAAAAATTACAATTAAAATTGAAAATTAAAAATTGTGTATAAAGAAAAAATTTAAAGATTAGAAAAATCTTTGAGAGTTGTGTAATAAAAAATACAAAAGAAAATTTGTTTAATAAGTATGAGGAGGCTAATGTAGATATTAGTGAGGGATTTAGAAAAAACGGATGTGAATGAAATAATACCAATAGATGTATTTAATTATTGATGATGCCATTATTTTTATTTACGAAATAATTAATGTTCTAAATTGTTTTAGATAATGGAATTGAAATTAGATTGATGTGTCATACTAACAACAATTGAATTAATGTGTTTTTAACTTTGTTTTTAGGTTAGATCTATTTTGTTGTTGTATTTATTCCAAATATTTTAATTTTCGCTTGAAAAAGGGAAGACGAAAAATACTTCCAAAAAATGTGTGTAGTATTTAATAAAACAAATTAAAAACTAGAGTTTTTTTTTAATGAATTACATCTGAAATAATGAAAAGGAAGGAATTGGTAGAAGAATATTTTAGGTAAAATCCTGAAATCAAATGAAAACAATGCAATATATCTCGAACTTGGGTGGGAGGGGGGGGGGGTATTGACCCCTTTTACTATGTTAGTATTGCTATGTTGTTTTAGCCTCTGAACACAATAGTGAAGTTCGTTTGTCGTTCCGATCTTCCGTTCAGGAGTTATTAGGGTAATATGATGACAACAGTGCAAAATATCTCGAATATGAGGGGGGGGGGCGTTGTCCCCTGAAAATACCCCATTCCTACGGTATTTAGGTCTATTAACACGATGATGAAATCCGTTTGGCGATCTGATCTTCTGTTTTGGTTCCATTTTGTTGTTAGGGGTCGACAGACACGGAGGCGGACGGACGGACAGGACAAAAGCAACAGCTACTGATTTTGGTCGCTCTCAGAAAAACTAAATGCTTGGATTCCAATTTTGAAAACTTTTTGCATGCCACATGATTTTTCCTTAATTTCTAAATTTCGTAGTGGTGAAAACATCTCTTCTGCGATTAACTACATTTTCAAGGTGATCTTTCAGGCAATGTTGCTTTGTTATCTTAATTACGTTGTGTCATCAGCGGCAATAATGTGTACGGTCCATCCCGTTTATATTTTGCAGGGAGAACAGGCTTTTGTATTTTGAAGCCAATGAAAATAAGTCCAATTCGCCGGCTTAACAACTATTGTCGGATGCGAAATGAAACGTTCTGAATATGAAATTTCATTTCATATTTCAAAAGGAATTCAATAACAATCTGCCTTTTCGTTACGCAATAATATTTGTATTCTTCTCCACCAAACAAAAAGCATTAAAATCAAAACAAATAAGATGGCAACTAACGATAATTTTCTACACAGCATTTTTGACAGATTTACCACAAAGGAAAAAACCAAATACAATGGAACCCTACATTTGTTCACCTTAATATTCGTAAAACTCTGCATTCTTCTAACTTTTTCAATTAAATTTGACTCGGAAATTGGACATTACCACATCTAAAGTTGGCCCTCGTTCGCTAATATTTTAAGAAGCTCCGTCAAACGTTGTTTTATTTAATTGCTATTCTTGGTTGTTTTTAAATATTTTCATTGAAAATCAGTTTAATCATGTGTCCAAAACAGATTAGATATTCAACCAAGCCTAAAAGCAAAGCAGGTGAGAATTACAATTCAACTGAAAAAAACAAACAAAAACAAAACAAAACAAAACAACTCGTGTTCTTTCTTGTTGAAAGTAAAATAAGTGTCTTGGACCTGGCCAAGCTTCTAAGACTTTTTTTTAAAACGAAACGAAAGAAATAGCTATTTTCATAAAAGAAAAATATGGATAACTTTTCAAAATATTATTTAAACTAAATTTAAACATTGATAAAATTAAGTTGAGAAATGTTATTTTAACTGAAGGTATTGAATGCCAAATTATTATGTTATTTTTAATAAGAGGAAAATCAAATGCAACAATTTGCATTGGTCATCTAAAGTTAATTTGATGTTTTTTGAAATAAAAATCAGTCAGATCAAAACCATAGTTCTTTATGAAAATACAACTGGTTTTGTTTTTAAACCACGATCACATGTAGAGTGATGTTCTCATTGTTTTTGTAAAATGATGTGGTTGATGCTAGGACTTGCTCTGTGAGGTGATAACAAGATACTCGGATTCTATCGGTGAAATTGGTGACAAGATGGGACAAGGATTAATATTTCTGCGAGATGATATGAGGACATTCTTCAAAGGAAAATCGCTAAATGAATAGAAGTATTCATTTTCTAAATCGAAGTTTCTGATATATTAATGCTATCCGTGTGAGCTATGTTAAAGGATTAATTCTAATATTTAAAGTTTACTTCACAGGACTTTGGAGAAACATATCACGCAATGTTCAAGGAATATCTCCGTCGAACGATGGACGCTATGTTTATGATACACGTACGCCTCTAAGGATCGGACGTACAAGAGAACTTAAGAAACGTTTATATTCAGTGGATCAGATGCAATTACCGAAGAATTAAAGTAAGTCACTTTTATGCATTATCTTATCGATGACGTATTATTGAAAAGTAAAGAAAGCTTTGAGGTTAAGACATTTCTGCTATAACTTATTCCGACAGATGAGAAGCTAAAGTATTATTTTTTGAATATATCAACTAGCATCAAGCGAATAACAGCTCTGTTAACTTGTGAACTCTTAATTTCAACAGCTAATAGAACTTTTGATTAACAACTCAAAAGGCATTGGACACTTTTAGTAAATAAAGTGTTTATTGAATTAAATATGTTATTTAACAGGAAGAAGTTGTTAACGATACTTTGGAAAAGAAATATATTAAGAAATTTTTGTTGAGAGTTCTGTTGTCTTTATTCTGTTGGATAGTAAATGGAACATAGCCAGCGTGTAATCGAACTGTAGATGTTCAAATAGATTCTTTCTCTGTTGATATAAGAGATAGCAATTAATTACTAGTTAATATTGAAGCAATCTTTTATTAATTTTAATCCCATTATTTATTTATATTATTAAATTTTTCATATTTCTTAGTGGATTTTCGTTTTCTGCTTTGTTTTTGCTTCTCACTTCTTATACACTGAAATATGAATTTTAGAATACTAATTATACGTGAGATATTAAAAGAAAACATTGGGTTTTGAAATTATTTTTAGAATTAACAAATTGCAATGAACTATTAATGGAAAAGACAGGAAATCAAGAATTAAATTAGTTGCCTTCAAATTCTTTAAGACCAATAGACGATTCCGGAGACCATTAGTGTTTTTATTAATTCTCTGAAGTCGTTTCGGTGAAAGTGTGAGCTATAGAGTTTCCGCATCAATTATGCCCAAAATTTTTTAATTGATCACTTTTGAACAATTTATCATATTCAGCAGTGAAAAGTTCATGTTAAAAAAGTAAGAAAATTATCAAAAGATAAATAAAATACTTCGTTTGCATCTAGTAATGAGCTATATTGTGAAGATGCGATATCAGTGATTTCAAACTGTTATTGTGATCATTGGTTTCATCCCTGTTACTAAACAAAATCCCGTTGGGAATTTTCAGGGACATCACGCTGTTCCATTCTGCCGCCAAAGAAAATGGGTCCAACTTGACGGCATAGCAAAGTATTATCAGAAGCGAAATAAAAAAAATAATTTCTACATAGGAATTATTTTTTTCTGAATGAATTCAACAAAAATGTGCCTTTTCGTTAGACAATAATATTTGCATTTATCTACGCCAAAAAAAAATGCATCAAAATCAAAGCAAACAAGATGGCAAGTAAAGATTGTTTTCTCTCGTACGCTAAGCATCAGTTGTACATGCTCCGTAAAACATTGTGTTATTTTATTGCTATTATTGATTATTTTTAAATATTTTTCTTTGAAAATAAGTGCAATCCTAGGTCCAAAAAAAGATTAGTGATACAACCAAGCCTAAAAGGAAAGTATTGATACCGATAATTGAATTGCAAAAAGGACTCCTTGAAGGTTGAAAGTGGAAATCATTTCTCGGATCCGGCTACTCAATATAGTTTTTAAGCACGTTTATTATGCATCAATTATTTTAAATGTTTAAATAAGTTTCTTCTGGCGCTCTGTAACGGATAAATCCAATTCACATCATTTCTTATGGGAAAAAATGATTCAGCATTCGTTCATATCGTAATGCTAACTGCCTCCTGGAACGAATTGTGTACAAATAGTGAGGTTCCACTATATATTTTAATGAGTATATACTGATGTTCATTTTGTATCCTCACTGATGTGAACTTACATAAATAAAAGAAACAAACCTTTTTCACTGTATCAACAGTCATGTGAACTTACCAAAATAAAAATTATGATTGTCACTGAATGTCAACAGTTCTTTTCAGAACTATAAAATCGTGGAGAAACTTTAAAAAAAAGTTCATATCTATTATTCAGTACATGAAATTATTAAAATTCTTCTATATAAATTCGATTACAAAAGTCAACAAAGATATGCGGAAACATTTCATAAAACACACTATAAAAGTAAAGGAAGTTTTCAAAAATTGCTAATTTAACAAAGGATGAAATCCTAAGCTTTTTAATTGAAATTGGTAACCACTCTATACATTTCGTCTATAATGACGAAATGTAAACAATACAAGCACACATTTCAATAAAAATTCAAAGTCCGCTGATCATCAACATTTAATTTTAGAACAACAATCTGAAGGAGTCAATATGAAAAAAATTAAGCTTCCATTTCTGCTGTACATCAATAGTTCATTCATAGACATAGTCATGTGAAATTATAAAAGTTAAAAATTATCATATTTACAGTTCATTTCACATCTCCACTAATGTTGACTTATAAAATTAAAAAAAATTTTTTTCACTAAATATCAACATTTCAACAAAATATTATAGATTTTCATTGTATATCAAAAGTTCATTTCAGAACTATCAGATCGAGGGGTGAACTTGAATAATACCTATTATATTATCAATTTTTTTTAAGGAAAAAAAAAGATTTTGTCTTTTCTAATGAAGAGAATATTTATATAATGTCTTCATACATGATAGTCATTATGTATTTAATTATCCAGATGATATAATTTTTTATTTAATATAGAATACAAATATTACATATCATCTTTCATTGATCATAAAACTAATGGAGGAATGAATGATTTAGATGAAATTTTATAGAAAAACTCTAAATTCCTGGACTTTTCATGGAGCCTACAAATATACTGTATATATATATTTCTTTATTTCAATGTCTTCAGATAAAATGAACACCCTGTATATATACATCTGTACAAATAATTGACGATATATTCTGCCCTAATGGAAAATTCTAATTTTATTTTTATGTTTGTGTTTAATACTGTGATATTTTAAAGAAAAAGAAATATCTACAGATTTAAAAACAAAAAACTAAATTAGATATTTTTTTCACAACATTTCTTAACAGTAGTTATTGTCTTGAATTCAGCAAACTTCCATTATGAAGGCAAAATAGTGATACTGACATCTTGTGCTCATTCTGGCAAAAAGATACATTACGTCACCTTGTAAGCCGTCTGCAAAATAAAAACGGGATAACTTATAGTGTGTTATATTGTCGCAATTCGATGTCCAATTGGGATTGCTTCTTCATATTTAAATTCAACTGTTGTTGTGATAGGAAGAGGATCTCGCAGTTGGTTGCCTTTTGCCCCAGTAGATGCCCACAGCAGATGGGATTCGAACCGAGGACCTTCGTCCTCAAAGTCAGGAACGCGAACCATTGGACTACTGTTGGTCCCCAATATCTAATCCTTTATTTATTCTATTTGTTAGCGCGCTATCAAATAATGAGTTCATTAAAAAAAAAGTAAAATATCACTTTTCTGCCGTAACCGTTTGGAATCGATTCTTCTTGGATTATCTCATACTTGACAGGGGGGTGGCCTAGTTAATGATGAAAAAGACAGCTATTTTAATCTACGAACATTGAAGTATTGAAATATTAGTTCTGGGTTTTAAAAGTATCATCAATTTCCTTGTTGTATATATTTGGAAATTCATTGATTTGAACTAAATGTATAAATTGCTCATTACTTTTTAACATGAATATGTATAAAGTAATCAAAGTTTGTTTGATTGATATTTACTTCCAGTTGATATTATTGTAAGGCTTATTTTTAATTTAATAATTACATTGTTTAAAAAATTATAAAAAAATTTTTGCCTTCGCTTCTTCCAACGATTTTTGGACGAAATAGCTCGAAAACAGCGCCTCTGGTCGAGGCCAATTGGCGAAAGTTCTGAGAGCCCAGACGTTAGATAAAAAAACGTTAGTTATTTATAGGAATAGGAGGTGTTGAATTTTTCTTTTGTTATTTAGGAAATAGAAAATAGGTTTCAAATCATTATAATCCACAAAAGAAAAAATGGAGGAGTTAGTTTCGAATTTTCCAGATAGGAAAAAGAAATAGCTATTATCTATATAAAGCCATGTGTCATAAATTTGTAAGTAATTTATTCCAGAAATCCTATAAAATGTCCACAATATTTCGTTTTTCTTTTCGAAATCTTCTTCAGGTGTATAAGAGGACAAAATTATTATTTTTGCCTCTACATAATATAAGGGTTAAAAAAGAACTAAAAATATTTCTGAGCAGCCTAATATTCCCGTTTTGTCTGTCCCGTAGAAAAGCCTCATTAAAATCTCATTAAATTATAAGGTAGGTTGCCCAAAAAAAGGCCCACCTAACGGTAAAAGATTTTTATTTCTACTGCAAGACTGAAAATTCTGAAAACTGTCTTGAAAGGTAGTTTAAGGTGTGCTGTGAATTTAAAACTAGCTTTGATGATTTTTGTTATATTTTTTTTTCTCATTTATATAATTACTTTATGTTATACAATGGAAGGTCTTATTAGGAGCCCCCTGTTAACCCACGCTTTCATGCATTGTTTTACTAAAAAGTATTTAAATGCACGTCAACTGGAAAATATCAAATACAGTATCTTATTCTACTCATTACACACTTTAAAATGAAATAAAACATGTTTAAGTATATTAAATTGCCAAAAAATGCAGACGATTTATCAAATTAAGTTGAAATAGTAACGACAAGAGCTTCAGGCGACTTTTACTGTTCAACTGAAACAAACATGGTGAAATTATCCACTTCAACGGACCTAATTTTTGGTGTAGCCGCTAGAAGCCGGGACCTGTCTGAAACATAACTAATCTTGGTAAATTGTCAACGTTCTATTAATAAAACAAAGAAGGGGCCTTATTTGAAACCGGGTCTGATTTGGCCAACATACCTTAATTAAAATCTCATTAAATTATCATTAAGCACAACAACGCAACCACTTCGTCTTTTGCATGCCCAACAACCACATTTATAGTAATAAGGAAATTACAGCATCGATAATTTTTCCGTATTAGAAGACGTTGCGAAGCATTGTGATTGGTTTACGAATCGGTTTTTTTAGCTTGTTTAATAATGATAATATAAAATACATAAATAATAATGATAATAATTAAACATTAACAGTAATGATGTTTCATGAATAACAATAATATTACTAATATTCTCTCATTATATTTATACTTCAATAACCTATTTTTTCATAAAATCTTTAATATAACCAAAAGAAGCATACTAACTTTAAGGAAATTTTCTTTATTGAAACAATTTTTACTATTCATTCTATCATGAGTCTTTCCTTTACTTCAGAAATTTCGATTTTGTTTGCAATAGTCGTCTTTGTTTACAAATCAAAATTGAATCAGAATTGAAATGAAATGAATTTTTAATCAAAATGCAAATAAAATAAAAATAAATCCTCATTTTAAACTTTGAAATTTCAAATTCAAACTTTCTATTTGTAATCTCTTGGTACTGAATTATTTTATACGTTTCTTTGATCAATTCCTTTTCTCAAACTAAATTTCTTTATTCGAAATAAACAATAATTGAATGGATTATAAGAAAAACGAAGAAAACTCACTGTTCTTTTTATCTTTCTTTTATCCTTTCTTTCTTTTTTTAGGTGGTAGAGATGTCAACAGTAAAATTACATAATATTAGAATTTGTATAAAATCACAAAATTGGAAAGATAAAAGTTTACTAACAAAAAAATTTAAGAAATTAATTAAAAAATTGTATTCAGCTTTTTTTTATTATGATCGAAATACGTTACATCACATTCATGACTAAAAAACTCAAAATAATAAAAAATCAAAATAGCAAACAGAAAAAATAATAACAAACTCAGAATTAAACGAAAGTAAAACAAAATAAAGTAGATCAATGTATAAATTATAATATTATTGTAGAAAATTAAAAAGTTCAATAGGATAAAGTGAATGACATTTAATCAATTGATTCACATGTAAATTAACACATTAATTAAAAGAACAGAAATGAATTGAAAGGCAATGAAAAACAAAAAATAAATAAAAAATAAACTTACATAAAGTCAATGTCAGATTAAATTTTGTGAAACCAAAGCTTTCAATATTACATATATTTCGTTTATTTTCTTACTTTCCTTTATTTTTATTTTATTATGTTTTAAGTTTAAGTTGTTTAATCAATTTCATTTTATTACCATTATTTATTGTTTGAATCGAGTATTGCTCTTAAAGTTTTTCGTTTTATTTTCTTATTTTATTATTATTGAGTTAATTTTTATTTGTTGAATCACTGGGAGCCTAAACCTCCTTCGCACCCAAGTACCCTTAAAGCCATGTGGCCATTCAGCTTGATTTTATTTATTAAGATTTAATTTATTATTTCTAGTTTTTTCGTAGTACTTGTAGTGTGAGATATTTCAAATATTATTATTCTTGTTTTGATTTATATATAAAACTTTATTTTCTATACATATAATATTTATTTTTCATTTTTTCTGAATTCTCCCAGGAATACGAAATCAATGCAGCTGCGCATAGTTAGCGTAAAGTTGAGATGAACATTGATTGAGAGGCTTTTGAGAAATTTTTCTTTAAAAAGTTCCCTAAAAACCATAAAATCGATGGCTTAGCGCAAAAGTAGCGAATATCCAAGATGCAAGTTTTGAGAAAAAGCTAATTTAGTGGGAAATGTCCCTCAAAACTCAGGAACAATTCCTGGAAGTCTCATATTCGGTACAGATATTGTCATTGGGGTATACTACAATGGCATGGGGTTAAAAATTTGATTGTTGCATTTTTCAAGCAGTTTTGGTCGATTCGATAGTTTGGATCTTGCAGAAAGTTTGTGCCGTTGAGATAGCTAAGGAAGAAGTAGCGAATGTGCAAATTCGCCACTACTATCCTTATTAAAATTCATCATAACCTCCTTAAATGCTGACCAAACTAGCGAACTACACTATTATTTATGTTCATAGTTAGGGATTGACTAATACTAGCATCAGTATCAGCTAATATCCGTATGATCGGATCGGAAATCGAAGCGGATACCGTTCTTTACATTTTAGCCAAACCAAAGCGGTAAGTCGCTTTGAAACTTAATTGTTCAGTAACTTTCGAACAAAAAAGATAGAAACATGCAATTTGTGACATTTTAAACTAGAAATTGATTAGAATAATCTTAGATAATTTTTGATAGTGTAATTTTAAGCTAATATTTTTCAATTAATAATTTATCCAAGGTGAGAAGGTTAGAGAAGGTGAGAAGGCGACAATGACCACGTGGCGTCATGTAGGGACAACTAGCGAATACAGGCACATTCGCTAGTTTTATCACAGAAAAGTGTTCAGTCAGCAGAGATGAAATGGTCAAAGTAGCGAATATGCACATTCGCTTCTATTGCCATTTAAGTTTTAAAAAAAAGGGTACTTTTTCGCTAGTTTAGGTCCTAAAATCACAGGAAATATGCCATTTTGAAGGATTTGCTAGTTATGCCCTACAAGAAGGCTCTTCAAGACACCTTTTCGCCACAAAAAACT
>JAFIDM010038117.1:9681-68386 GCA_023159025.1 Thereuonema tuberculata | reverse complement strand
GGGTTCTTCAGTTTGTGCAGGAAATAAGTTACGTGGCGAAGTATTTACTGGTCGTTGTATTGTTTTCTGTCCAAGGCTTTCAACTAGAGATATGGCTGCGTTTTGCATGTTTGTTTTGCTTTTTCCTGCTTTCGATTGGTTCTTGGTGCTTTTACCAGAAAGGCCTGTTGTTGTTTTTGCTGCTGTTTTTGCAGTTTTTCTTTCTCTTTGTTTGCTTTTGTTTCTTTCTTTCTCTTTCGTTCCTGCTTGTCTTCTTCAAGTTGTTTTTTTTTTCCTGTTCTTTGCTTAACAACATATGCTGATATTTTTCTGATGTTATTGCAAATGGCAATCTTCTCGGTTGTTCGTTTTCCTTTTCTCTTTGGAGTTTGAGGCCAAACTAGAAATTCCCCTAAACCTGGATGTTGTAAAGACTTTAGCACAGTTCCTGAGCCTGGTCTTAAGTCTGAAGATCACCAGTGGATTGGTTTGAAGGCATTGTTGACTCTGCAACACTTTCATTGGTTGGTTGCTGCCTCTCCACGACTTCACTAGCAACTAGTGGTTCTGTATTAGGAACGTTATGTTGGTCGTTTACTCCAACTGATGTCGTGACCCTTCTGTCTTCTTCATTGATTTCTTGCAGTTGTTCTGTGATATTTTCCTCACTGTTGTCATCCATGCGTAACGTCACATCATCATCATTAAGTTCATCCATTTGTCCATTGCCATTCTCTCCATTGACATTGTCATCTGCGTCAGTGCTGGTATTTGTTGGCTTGAAAAATTCATAAAGACGGGATTGAATGAAAAATTCTTCATTTCCCATTTTGGTGGTTAGCACTTCTGGATCAGTTATGTTCTTAAGTGCAGTTAGTACTTCGTCCCCCACAATATTTTCAAATTGCTTTTCACTCATTTGCTTTGGTAGATTGACTCTATGGCCTAACATTTGAGTTGCATTATCAGCTGGCATGGATTCTTCTGCAGTCTTGCCCCCAAACATTTGGAGAAGTCCACTCTTTCTGGATTAAATGGATGTAAACCACACGCAGCAAAACCGTTTTTAACTGTTTCATCTGTAATATAATTAGTTGAGGTGCTAAACGACATAAATCATGAAAAAACTGCAAATTGTGATAAGAATATGCCCTTCGGTGAGAATGTAGTTTATGGTTATACAATGAAAATAAGATGAGGAGGTATCGCCCAAAGTGACAATAATCCAAGATGGCGGCTATGTTTCAAAATGGCAACCCGTGTTTTGATTTTGCTACACCTTTTTTTATACACATCATGCAAAAGAGTGCTATATATCGATTTATGTTTTTCAGGCCAAGGATTTCATTTTTCATGTTCAAAATAGGCTAAATGTTAATGTAGGTGCTTTTTTGTCGAATATGGTTCGCACAAAAAGTTACACACAAAATGTATATACTTTTAACATACCCTTAAGCACACCAAAAATATATTAAACGTAAATGTATTTACACAAAATGTTAATCATGTATCTTTAGTACCAACAACAAAAAAAGTGCACTTGTAAAAGTCTAACAAGGAGAGGTCATGGGTTGTACCTCACCAATTTTCATGCCCTTTTGGGAGATGAAAGTACTCATGAAGTCCTTCAATAATATACCCGGTTTTAGGATCCAACACTCAAGTGTTTTGGAGATATTTGATGATTTTTTGGAGTGTTTTCGCTGTTTACGCGTAAAAGCTTCGTGTCTGCCAATCAAAACAGGAAGTTCAGCGGTGGCTCAATCGATAAAGAGGCTGCGCTGTAGAACTAGAGGTTGCAGGTTCGCATCAGCTACCTGACGAAATTTTTTTTTAAACCTTTTTTTAATTCATGTCTTATATGCTAATAGTTTCTTTTCTTTTTTTTTAATTTTCTTTTCTTTTTTTTTAATTTTTGCTTTTGCTTTTTTATTTCTTTTTCGTGTTTTTTCTAGTAGGCAGAAATAAAAATAAAATTAAAATATATAAATCTATTAACTTTTATAATTTAAGCTACTTTCAGTTTAGGAAAATAAAATCTGCATATCAATATATATATATATATTTTTTTTTTTCTTGTATTCATCTTTTCCAGTAATAACAAGACTGTCCTCTTTTTTTTCTTTTTTATTATTATTAAAATTGGAAGTAATTGAAGAAAGACAGAAAAATTGTAAGCTTACTATTGATATTTGAAATTTACAATTCATACAAATAATTTTTATATCATTATTACTTCTCCCTTGTCTGTCTGTCTTCAACAGGCGCCTTTTCGAATAAACCACCCACCCTCCTTGTCTTTCCGTCCAACATTATTGCATCTCTAACATAATACCTTTCAGTATCTATTCCTTTTAAAATTTTCATTTAACATGTGATGGAATTAATGCATAAAAGTAAGGTAGCACACTTTGTAATTGAGAGATTAACATATAATTATAACAGTTTCGAACATTGACTGTTTTTCGTGAGACTAACAAAAGTTTCTTTTCCATGAGCTACTCTCCATGGGTCCTAAACGCCCGCCCCCGAATCCAAGGTGGAAGGCATCGTGCCGATGGATGTGTGGCACTACGGGGTTATTTTAGTGTCATGAACGATCCCTGTGGAAAAAAAAAAAGATTGCCTGGCAACAAATCACAGTATTTAAACTGCTTCGGCAGTGCCTTCCAGGCAGATATGGGGATAGCTGCCTGGTAACTGTTTACTTTCCCCAGCTAAATCTTTTGTGTATGGATTCTTCTTCTTTTCCTGTATTGGGAAGCAATTCCCACACCGTCGATGTTCGTTCTTCTTCTACTACCAGTCCGACTTTTCTCATTATACATTCCTTAATCCCTGAGACACCTTTGTCTAAACTGTCCCCGTTTCTAATCTCCAAAGCACTTTCATGTGTCACATCAAATATCACATCAGTCAAGAAACTCCAGTCTGGCGATTTATTAATCCAGCTACCTTTTTCAAAAGCTGTGGACCAACTTCTAAATTTGACGACTCTGGCAGATACTCCGGTATCTGTCACAAAGCACAAGACTTTAAACTCTAGTCGCGGCGTGATCCGCGGACCAGATCTGGACGGTCTATGTGATGCTGACCTTCTCGAAGGCTTTGCTTCGCAGGGTGTGACTGCTGTCCGACGGATTAACGTTCGTCGTGACAATAAGGAAGTACCCACTCGAACAGTTGTTCTTACTTTTAACACCTCCTCACTGCCCACGAGTGTTACAGCTGGCTATCTTCGCTGTCCTGTGCGTCCTTACATCCCGAACCCTTTGCGCTGCTTTAAGTGCCAACGTTATGGTCATGGCTCTGCAGCTTGTCGTGGCAAGTCCATCTGCCCTAAGTGTGGTGAGCCATCCCACGAGTCTACACCGTGCACTTCGCCTCTCAAGTGTGTCAATTGTTCTGGAGACCATCCTTCATACTCTCGATCTTGTCCTCGTTGGAAGGAGGAGAAGGAGATTCAGACTATCAGAGTTAAACATTCTCTTTCTTATCCCGAGGCTCGGAGGATGCTTCTTGCTGTGCCAGCCCAAAAGACTTTTTCGTTTGCAGTAAAATCCAAACAGACAGCTTCAATCTCCTGTCAAACAGACATCACATGTCCTCCCAAAGAGTCCTTTTCAGCCATATTTCAAAACATTGCCACTCCTACCACATCAGTTCCGTCGCAATCAACTCAGTCTACGTCACAATCCACCATGTTATCTTTGCCAGTTTCTTCAAGTACTTCTAATATCCCTGCCGGTCTCAACTTCACTCAGAAACGATCATCTGTATCTCCACACCGACCTTTTCATCGCACTAGTTCACATTCACGTTCACCTTCTCGTGGCCGTCGGAGACATTTCTCTCCTAGACGGTTTTATAAAGACGATCTGGAGGACTCCTCCAAACACCCAAACTTTAGGGCACCACCAGCACCTCCACCTTGATTTTTAGGCTTTTACCCTTTTTTATCTTTTAATGGCCTTACAGTATTGGAATTGTCGAGGACTTCGCTCCAACCTGAACGATGTTAAAGCCCTCCTTTCTACAAATCATCCAGTCTGTATGTGTCTCCAGGAAACTTTTCTTACAGGAAACGACACAGTTTCTCTTCCAGGATATTCCATGCTGAGTAAACAGCGGACCGATAGAAGCGGCGGAGGCGTTTGTCTCTTTATTCGACATGATACTCCATCCTCTCATGTCCCACTTACGACTTCTTTGGAAGCTGTTGCTGCTCGCCTTTTCACTATCTGTAGCTTATATCTGTCCCCCACAGCCCCTGTTTCGCTTACAGACATTGCTCAGCTTCTGGATCAATTACCGACTCCGTTTTTCTTAGTTGGAGATTTCAACGCTCATTCTCCTGTCTGGGGTTCTTCATCCACCAATCCTAGAGGTGCTGTTATTGAAGATCTTTTAGTTCAGCGTAATCTTTGTATCTTTAACACAGGCGCCGCAACTCATTTCACATCCTCGCCAATATCTTTCTCTGCTATTGATTTAGCTATAGGTTCTGCGTCACTCTTCCCCCATTTCTCATGGGATGTTATCACCGACCCTGGTGGCAGTGACCATTTCCCAATCATTCTCAAAGACCTCCCTCGTTCAGCTGTTTCATCACCCAGTCGTCATCGCTGGAAATTTGACTCTGCTGATTGGATAACTTTTACTAGCCGCTGTAATCTGGAGGCCATTGATCTTTCAGCTACCATTGATCAACTTATTGACGAGGTCACTCATACCATTATTTGTGCTGCCAAAACAACAATTCCACAAACATCTGGACGATTCCCTCTGCATCCCAAACCGTGGTGGACTCGTGACTGTACGTCTGCACAGAAAATTAAGCAGAAAGCTTGGAATATTTTCCGCCGTTATCCGACTTCTGCCAATCTTTTGGCGTTTAAACGAGCACGTGCTTCTGCTCGTCGTATGCGTCGCATTGGTCAGAGGGAGTCGTGACAACGTGTTGTTTCATCACTAACTTGTACTTTGTCTTCAAAGACCCTTTGGGATAACATTCGTAAGATGCATGGAAAGTACAGATCTCAATCTATGCACATACTGAAAGAAGATGGAAAAGAAATAGCTACTATCTCCGCACAAGCTGAAGCCCTTGGACGTGCTTTTGCACGGAATTCCAGCCCTGCACTTTTATCTCCTACTTTTCAAACTATTAAAGACCGTGCTGAAGCTATTCCTTTAAAGTTTTCTTCTTCCAACAGAGAACCATACAATCTCCCATTTAGTTTACAGGAATTATTGTTTGCACTAGACACCAGCAAAAATACTGCCTGCGGCCCTGACGGAATTCATTATGTGATGTTGCGACACTTATCTGTTTCGTCGTTGAATGTTCTTCTGTCCATCTTTAATAAAATCTGGTTGGAACATTTATTTCCTGATAGTTGGCGACGAGCTATAGTCATTCCTTTTGCCAAACCTGGTAAAGACGCCTGTGATCCAAATAATTATCGCCCCATTGCCCTCACTAGCTGCTTATGTAAGACGCTTGAACGAATGGTAAATCGCTGCCTTCAATGGTATCTTGAAGCCAATAAACTTCTCGCTACCACACAGTGTGGTTTCCGGCAGCATCGCTCTACGGTTGACCATCTTGTACGTTTGGAAGATGCTATTCGCACTGCATTTGTTAATAGAGAACACCTCGTCTCCATTTTCTTTGACTTGGAGAAGGCATACGATCGCACCTGGAAATTTGGCATTTTACAAGATCTTCATCATTACGGCCTTCGTGGTCACATGCCTATTTTCATTCGCAATTTTCTTGCGAATCGAACCTTTCAAGTACGTCTAGGATCTACGCTCTCTACATGTTATCCTCAAGAACTCGGAGTACCTCAGGGCTGTGTCTTGAGCGTTACCCTTTTTTCTGTAAAGATTAATGGTATCATTTCTGTGTTGCCTTCGTCAGTTCACCACTCTTTATATGTTGACGATTTACAGATCTCTTGTAGTTCTGTTAATTTGCGTCTGATTGAATGACAACTGCAGTTAGCTCTACATCAGTTGCAGACTTGGAGTGTTTCTAATGGTTTTACTTTCTCACAATCCAAGACTGTGTGTGTCCATTTCACTCGACGTCAGGGAATTTTTCCTGATCCGCAGCTGACTCTTGGTGGCGTCTCACTTCCATGTGTGTCTCAGCATAAATTTTTAGGCCTCATTTTTGATAAGAAATTGACTTTTAAGGATCACATACTTGACCTTCGGAAACGGTGTCTTTTAAAACTAAATTGTATCAAAGTGCTTTCGCATTCCAAATGGGGTGGTGATCGCTTGGCCTTGTTGCGCATTTACCGAGCCCTTATTCGATCCAAATTGGATTATGGCTGCATTGTCTATGGCTCTGCGCGACCGTCTGTCCTTCGGACACTTGATCCTGTACACCATCAGGCCCTCCGCTTCTGCCTCTGTGCTTTCCGTACTTCGCCGATTCCCAGCCTGTATGCAGAGGCTCTGGAACCGTCCCTGCACTTTCGTCGACAAGTTTTGTCTCTCCAATATTTCGCCCGTATTTCTTCCCAATAATCCTGCTTATCAATGTGTGTGTCGTCCTCGTCAACGATGTCTTTTCACCAATCGTCCTTCCATTATACCACCGTTTGGACATCGGGTGACGACTTGGCTCAATACACTACAGCTCGCTGACCTTCACATTGCCACTCTATCTACTTCACCATCCGCGCATTGGAAATATCCTCTCCCCACCTGTGATTTCTCTCTTCGTACTTTTGCGAAAACCAACACTCCCTCGACAGTCTTTCAGTCTCTGCATCAAGATCATTTGTCCCGTCACTCTGATTTCAACATCTTCTATACCGACGGATCTAAAGGTGCAGATTATGTTGGAGCTGCTTTTTACACTGCTACTTTCAGTCGTGCTGTTCATCTTCCTTCTGAGGCATCTGTGTTTTCTGCTGAGCTTTATGCCATCTTCCTAGCTTTACAGTATGCTTTGCAGGAGAAGTTTACGCACACACTTATCTACAGTGATTCTGAGAGCGCTTTGCGGGCACTGTGCAGTCACACCCTGAAGGTTCACCCTTTTGTTTTATCCATTTTAGATTTTTTACAGCGTTTTCACCATTGCACTATCATTTTCTGCTGGATCCCAGGCCACGTCGGCATTGTCGGCAATGACCACGCTGATTCTCTCGCAAAGTCTGCTGCTAGTTTACTCTTGCGACGGATCTCCACTCCGGCCTCTGACATCTACGCACTTATACGTTCTCGTCTCCGATCTGCCTGGCAACACGAATGGGATGCTCTTCACGGCAATAAACTTCGTCTTGTCAGTCCTTCGTTATCCTCTCCTGCCACTCGACTGTTTTCAACTCGCCAGAAGGATGTTCTTCTGGTGCGTCTGAGGATCGGCCATACAAGACTGACACATAGCTACTTACTGCTCAATCGTCCACCTCCCCAGTGTTCTACATGCAACGTTGTTTTAACCGTCCATCATATTTTAATTGACTGTCCTGCTTTTACTCAACATCGTCGTCAGTGCTTTTATCCTCTTTTTAAATTTCACGTTCCTTTTCGTATTTCATTGCTTTTAAATGATAATGATCTTTTACCCATTTCATCAGTTTTACACTTCATTCATCAATGTGGCCTTGCCACTCTATTGTAATTCTCAGATTTTTTACTTTTCTTCTAAATACCTATCATTTTACCTATATCCTGTCATCTTGTTTTGCGCAACCTGTTCTTTTCTTGTATTTGTCCTTTTTAGCTAGATACATGTAGTTAGTTTTCATTCCTTTTTCTTTTCTTTTTTACCTTTCTTGGCGCAGCTTAGCCGCAGCTGCTTTTGCGCCAAAAAACACCAACCAACCAACCAACTAACAAAAGTTTACATCTTTTTAGAAATATATTAAATTGCGAGAGGAACAGAACAAATAGATGGACCAATAAATTTGAGAGGAAGACTTCCAATTAGCTTCATTGGGTTAGGAGCTTAAAGGTGAGCTTCGGGCTGTGTTGGATGAGGGAAGTATTTGGAAGAAATTGAAAGTTGACCTTATTTTGAAGTTTGGATTTTACTGAGGGAGGAAAGGAGGGGGGGATGGGTGAGCTTAAGGCCATGTGGTTGTGTATGGGTTGTAATAAAGGGGGGATTTCCATGGTTGGGAAGCTATTAGTAATGCCCGGGTCACACGAGCCTATTTTTCATCATTGTTTTCAATCGTTGGCCCTATCTTTCAGGTCTACGACCGTGTGATTTGCCTCTGTTGACCATTTTCATCCCTGATTCCATCATTGAAAAAATTTCAGAACGTTTCTAAATACAACCCTGTTTTCAGGGATGCTCATTAGTGAGCTCCAATCAGAACCGACCAGCTACGATCCCGAAGGAGCTGACCAGCGCCATTTTGGCCACCGTATCGAGAGAATCCGAAGGCTATTAGGAATTAAATATCACAGTGAGGAGATTATTTTTCGAAAATAAACAATATTTTTACTGAAATAAATTAATTCTATGCGTCAAAATGTGCAGATGTCAAATTTTTAAAGAGAGATTTCATTTCTTCTTGAGCTGTGTGAAAGGCCGCAGGGGCTTGTGGGATATCCGCTGTTTTCAGCCGAAATTCAGTTCGCTTTCGCAAATAGTAGAGATGCTTGAATACAATTTACAATTAGTTTCGAACAGATTGACAGCTTACTAAAAGTCATTTCAAATTCTACCTAAATTGCGTTGCCGAAACACGATTGTAGCCTCTAAAAAAAGATTAATCGCCGTCTTTTCGTAGCTTTCGAGAAACCGCCAAAATCTTTTAAGCTCAACTCTGATTGGCTAGCACTCTGCCAATCAAATGCACTGTTTCACCAAATTTCGTCGAGACGGACGAGGAATCAAGGAAGGGGGAACCCTGCACTGATTTCACTGTAGCAAAACAATGTTGAAAAAAATATGCTGGTGTGATTTGGGCATAAACAACTTGTCAATGGTTGAAGTGAAGGGAAATTATTTAATTATGGGAATAGTTGGTTAGGGTTGCGATTCTAGAATGGTTTTGAGGAATAAAATATTTTCTGGTATTGGGACGGATTGATTAAATGAACCGCATTTGATTGAGAAATATGGTTCATAACATAATCTTCTGAATTAATTTTTTTCTTTAAGAGTTGTGTTTTCCAGATCAAGGATATGTTTTGAGAGGATATATTTTTATGTATCCATTCCTTTTAGCCCTCCCTTCTGTCTGTTGTATCGCAGTCCTTGGCATCTTCAAACATCTATCTTTGACATCATTACTTCCCAGGCTTCTGTGTTAAAATAAAAAAAAAAAAATTGCTGTCCCTCACTAAACATGCCGCCTGGAACGGCGATTCACCTTGCCTCTCCTAAATCAGGCCTGCACCAATGATTCTTTGCATTATCAACATATTTGATACATTATTACACTGATTTTAAACATTGTTGATTATGGTATTTATCATAAAAACAAACAAAACATAATTTTTTCTGACACCAAGCACATCGTACTAAAGCAGATTCTTTACAATCACAGAGATTCTTTCGCAATTCATCAGGAAAATAAATTTCATTTACATTATAAAAAATCTCTTTCACTTATTAATTTGGAAGCAAACCAAGCATATTGTATCATTGCTTTGAATATTGGTGCAGACAACTGCAAATTTATAATTGAATGTATTTTAAGTGCATCCTCCCATGAATTTATTTGTCTTCCTGTCTGCAGAAGAAACGAACAGTTTTGCAGCCTCTTAACAAAATTTTTAATTTGTCTAAAAAAATAAACATCACAGGGTTGGCATAATCCTGTACACTTGGGAGGAATGACTTTTAGGGTGCAAGTAGCTTCATCCTCTTCATCGACAAAGATTTCATCATATAATGAAGGATTCACCTGTCCATTCCAAGAGTCTAAAATTAACAAAAATTTGTTTAACTTAATATATGGCTTCACCACATTTTCCAAAAACTATATATAGAGTTTAGTTGATAGCTTTCCAGATGAAGAGCATGTTACGAAAATATTTTTCATTTCTTTAGTTAAATTTTGTACTTTTGCTCTACCCTAGGACCAAATGATCCCTTTGACTCCTGCAAACATAAAAAAACAATAGGTAATAATGTTCCTGAGGCCGTAATTGCATACTGTGCTGTATAAGAATGGGAAGCTTTGTTGATATCTCCGATGGATACTTCAACTGATTTTTCTCCACTGTAAGTTAAAGTTCGCCTAATATTTGTCCTGTACTCACAACCAGTTTGATCTGTATTTATTACAAAATCGAAATCATATTTTGTAATCTCTGAAGCACAATGTTTGGAGAATTTTTCCGCTGCTTCTAAAACTTTTTCTGCTGTCCAATTTCCTGTTGTTTTTACGTAATTTGTCAAGGTGTTTTTACATATTTTGAATCTTGTAATTATGCTTGAACTTCTTTGTCCAGGAAGAAGATGCTGAGAAAAGAAATTCTGCAGATTGATATTGTCTAGCTGCTGCAGTTGCCAATTGTTGAATATCTCGGGTGGTGATTGGCTTTTTCTCTCGTTTTCCTTCAGAAAATCTATCATAAGTCCATTTATCGATGGCCGCGTATTTTTCAAATATTGTTCCTCCGCATTTAATTTCTTTTTCCAATCGTGGAAGTTGACTTTTAGTTCTTAAAAGCATACTACCTTGCTTTTGTAAGGTCTTCAAATTCCATTTTGGATGCAATTTTACAAGTTTCACAACTTTGATTTTTACTTCAACAGGAACAAATTCAGATTTCGATTTTTTTAAAGGGGATTCATAGTACTCACTTCCGGAAGACATCGTTTTTGCAGAACTCAATGCACTTTCGGTCGTCTCATTGTCACTGCTATCTACATTAATGTATTCCCCCTCATTTTTGGTTGCTGCAAAAAGTTATTCTGTCTCTATCAGCTGCACTTCCACGACTGCATTTGCCATAGCCTGTCCCAGTACTGTTACATCAGAAGATATGTGTTTGCTTACATTGTCACCTATAATATTTTCTTTTCGTGGCAGTTCTTTGCATATTTTGAAACCATCAGTAATATTTTGTTTTGAAAATCCTGATATTGACTGAACTTTTTCCTCTAGTTCTTCTTCCTTGTCTATATCACAAACAGATGAAGGACCAGCAGTGGCCATCATGTACAAACAATTATTAAATTCACTTTGTGAACTTAAATCTAAAAATTTACGAGTGACTTTCACAGAGAGTAAAAATATCCAACCGTTGTCTTTGTAAGCAAATAATGTCTGTCTCTCTTTTTTTTTTTTTTCGCTTAAAAAAACAGAACCCTGGGAAATAATGATGTCATAAGGATAAACTAGAGGCTCGAGGCAAATTAGCCGGTTAGGACATCTGAAGATGACCAAGGACTGATAGGCAGAAGGGAGGGCTAAACGGAACGAATGCTGGAAGGTATTATGATAGATACCCGGATAATTGCTCAGCCCTCTCAGGTAATGGGGGTCACACCGCACCGTTACTAAATTAAGGACTACTACTTCAACAATTTAAACTTGAACTTTACAATTTATTTGCCAACTAAAAATAACAAGCTTCTACTTCGAAGACTGTGTCAATGCGAATTAACTTGGAAATCTAAGAGTATTTAACGTGCCAGTATATTAAATATTATATATGCATACTACATTGGCACTGATCAAGAAAAAGGTATGTAAAACTAATTACCTACATAATATATGACGTTTCGGAACTTCTTTACAGGTTCCCTTTTCCAGTTTAGGTCCCCCTTATATTTAAAGTCTTTCTTTTGGATGGAACATGGCGGCTGTGTGATTTTCCGTAACCTTTTCGAAACGTCGTATATTATATAGGTAATTAGTTTTACATACCTTTTTCTTGACCAGTGCCAATGTAGTAGGCATATATAATATAATATATAATAATAATAACTTGAAATCGTTTAGCTATCCTGCTTACGCACCATTTCTCTCACTAATGCTGCACTAATAAAACTAAAGTAAGGGCTGTCCACAAGTTTATCTTTTCATTTAACTAACTGAATTTATGTAACTTCCTATCGCTAATGCTGCAACAATAACGTTAAGTATTTTCACCAGTTTTGGCTTTTCACCTTGTGTGCGCGTAGGTAAATTCACTGCACTATTACTGTTGGAATTGACTCCGCTGATGGACTGAATTTGACGCACTTGTAACAACTTAAAGTAATTCACAAAATAAATTTCCCTCACTTATTTCTCCGGCGGGTATTTACACACGCTAACTTGTAGGATTTTCACTTGCAAACGGGAATTTCTTTTGACTTTTTAGGCTATCCATGGTTGCCATTCTAACTATACAACTAGTTTATCATACCCTAACCTAAGTTTTGGTTCGGAGTCTTGCATTCTGACTCGAACGAACGGAGAATTATCACCGGCATAAGCCATAGTTTGCAGGCGGCGAATGGACGAAAGAGAGAGAGCTCCTGCCCCTCTGCAAGGCATTAAATAAGTTCAGGTCTTGCGCCACCTATTACCTAATTAACCTGGCGTCCTATTGCAAGTCGAGGTTGGATATCTTACCAAATAAGGCAAGTCACGTCACCAAAGGTGATGACTCCGATTGACCAATAATTAATCGGACAATTCCTCACAAGAAAATGATTGCGTCATAAATATTTCAACAAAATTAAATGGAATTTTCCGCGGCTAAGCTAAAAGAATTAATTCTGCTTAAATTAATTCCGAAAAATTAAAATCGTAAATTTAAATTATTTCAAATTCAACTAAGCTTAAAATTACATTGAATCCTAACACTAGCTAAACTTCTTTTTGGAAAACCTAAAATTACACTACACCGTCATAAGTTATGCAACCTTAATTCAAGCTATTTTTCTGAAAATCCTAACTTAAAGTTTAAAGCTAAGCAATTTTACTGCAAAAACTAAGCTACTAAAATTAGCCAATTGACTTACAAAAATAAAACAACTTTCTTATAAAATTTCAAAGTTAATTTTTCTTATTTTTACATATCTTTTGGATTGAGACTAACAATAATAAATTTACTAAATTTCGACTGTACATTAAACTGTAATATATGCGTAATGTCACAATATATATATAATTTAAAAGTATATATAAGTAAATACAATAAAAACGAGGCAAAATATACAACATATATGCTTGTAATTAAAAAAAATTTTGGTACATAATTTCACATTGATATAAATTTTGAGAAATAGTCTGCCGCACTTACTTCCTAAAAATGTTATTGATTGGGTCGCGGTAGATATGTTGCAGTGGGAGAGGGGCTGTCAATTGGAGATGAACTGTTCATTGATTGTGCTGAAGCTATGTATGGTGGGTTGGGGGTAGCGTTGCCAATTATAACTTGGTTGTGTCGATGAAGGTGACCAATGTGGGTGCATTACAAAACTCACTCCGTCCCTTGTCAAAGAGCCTATTTCTGCTTCTAAAAGTGTGTCGTTTATGATTTTTTCGAAGCGTCTTTGGTCTGGAAATAATTTTCAATTTCATAGCCCAGCCTTTAGCTAGTATGTCCTCTTATGTCTCAGGTCACTTAAAATATTCGGTAGCCAGTCCCACTAGGTGTTCTGTGGAATCTTGCTGACGTTTTCTTTTCTTGGAAGCAGGTAGTGCAGTTTGGATAGAAGGCAGTTTAGTTTGGGAAGCAGGTAGTGACTGCGAGTCCTCAGACAACAATGGCTGTAACAAGAAATCAATAAACAAATTAATGAAAACGTAGGTGATAGTACTTAACGATATTTAATATAAGTTTTATATTTTGTATTTGTATTGTCATACAAAGAGTATTTAGCCTTTATTTTCTTATGAATTACTACGCAAGCAAACAAGATGGTGATTTTATTGATTAAATAAATTGTAATGCGTATACAAAAAAACATATACGTAACAAAATTAATTTTTTTTTTTTTTTTTTTGCTGTTTCAGGTTCCGAAAACTAAAGAGGGATGGAAACGGGTTGCACAGGAATTTGAAAAACAATAGAACTTCCATAACTGTGTAGGGAGTGTTGATGGCAAACACATATCAATCCAAAAAAAAAAAAACCCAATTCTGGGTCTTACTACTATAACTACAAAGTTTCTTTTAGTATTATGCTTATGGCTGTTGTTAATGCAAATTAACAATTTATGATGGTCGATGTCGGAGCGAAGTGGCTAGTGTCAGATGGTGGAGTGTTGAAAAACATGTTATTTTGGCGCAAGTTGTCTGAGAACCAACTAAACATGCCTGATTCTCGTTAGTTACCAGGTACTAATAAAAAACTTCCGTACGTGTTCATTGGTGATGAAGCTTTCCAACTACTCCCTAATTTTTATGAAGCCCTATAACAGAGCTGTTTTAATGGACGAGAAAAGGATTTTCAATTACAGATTGTCGCAAGCACGGAGGATCATTGAAAATGTCTTCGGAATATTTACAAAGAGGCTCAAAATATTTCAAAATAACATTAAATTTGAACCACATAAAGCTAGAAAAATTGTTTTGGCATGTTGTCATTTGCACAACTACTTGTGCTTAAGAAATAGTGGAAACTATTTGCAACCTCATGACGTTGATAATGAAAATACTTCTACCAGTACTGTGGAACCTGGGTCATGGAGACAAGGAACTCAACTGATGGTACAACTTCAAGGAATCAAAGGCAACTTGACAGTTGAAGCAAAGATGACTGTTGCGAATTTTTCAACACCTCTGGGTCAGTTCCATGGGAAAACAAGTTTTGTTGACACTAATTATTCAGGCAATTATCAGTAGTGTTATTAGAATTATTTTCCAACAACCAAGTACCTTTAATTAACAAGTTTTGTATTCTGTTTTGAAACTATCTGCCTCCAATGGAATGAAGTCTTTCAACATTAAAATAAATAAATAAACAAATCAGCAATTAGTACGTCTACTTAACTTTACCTCATGCCCTTTGCATCTTGGTAAATGTTTAATTCTAAACTTTTGTACTCCTCCTTCAATAATTTAAAGATGGGTAATCAGAGGGAAGCAGGAATAATAAAAAAATTGTAATTTACACACAAAAATAAAAAATAACCTTTAGGTATGTATGTATCTCAATAGAAAAGTACATAATGAAATGATAGGTACGATAAAAACAAATTCGTAATTTACGATTCCAATCTGATCTCTTATGAAAGAAAGGTCCTTATAATACCAGAGCGACGGTTCCTAGATGTCATCAGCGGACGCCCCGGGCACTCTTTTTTTTTTTTTTTTTCCTTGATCACCTTGTGCTCCCTGTTAAAATTGGTTCTCAGGGTGTTAATTTTTTGTTTTAATTTATCAACTGCATAGGCTGGTTCAAATGTTTTTAAAGCCCCCACAACTTTTTCCATTGCCGCACTTCTTTGTTCCTACTGAAGTAGTCTTTGCTTTTAACTTTTCACAGTTCAGGGCAATCCCGGTACAAATCTATTAATAGGCTGGTGAACTCACGTTCCGAATGCGTTTCGCTGTTGGAAGCGAGCGGGGAGTGCTCCATGGTTGGTGTCAAGCGCGTGACTGAGGGAAAGATTGATCAAAACCCTTCTAGAAGGTCAAGCGCCCTCTTCAATCATTTGTGTCAATCAAACTTTCCATCATTCACTGTCAATGCTTGGCTCAATTGTCAAACGGATTCCTAAACGGTCAGTCATGCTCTACTCATTCGATAGACGTGTTACAGATCACCCTGTATTTCAATAGGAGATACGAAATAGAGTATAATATGATGCACTAGGAAGCTACTCCCAATAAAGGTAGGTGATGAAGATAAAGCTTAGCTGGTGGAACCGTGGGCCCAAGAAGATTCCACTGCTAAAACTAGATAAATGTAATACCAGGAAAAGAACAGATAAACAAATCTGGTAGATAAAAAAAAAACATATTTATAAATAAAATCAATGCAATATAATAACACACAATAAGATTAAATAAGAAGTAGCCTTACAATATTAATATCAAAAATAACAAATGTAAGGATAATACACACTAGTAATCGGTAGAGTAAATGATAACAACAAGGTTAAACAGTAATATGAAATTACATAAATAGTCCCACAATAGTTAATGTCTCTATAATGATGACAGTCTGAAGAACAGTCGTTCTAAAAATAAAACCTACTTCTTCACTAGTGTCTTTCTTAAAGTTCACATCCAGTTCAGAAATAATAAAAAATTGTTACTCACAAGTTCAGCCTCTTTGACTTGGATACTCAGGAAAATAAACATTGGGTATACCCACTGAAAATCACAAATTTGTGCTCGTCGAATTTCACACATAAACACCGGGAAAAACACGTTAACTTCATCTTTTCCCTTTCACTTTTGCGATTGTCGCACACATCCAACAATGTCTGCCTAGATTTATCTTTAGTTTGTCTCGGGGTGTTCGATTATTCTGTTTTCGTTTCCTAATTACAAGCTGATATCCAGGAAATTGACTGTACATTAACAGAAATTGTCTCAATGTATCCGGAGACGTAGAACCAATAGGATGAAACGCAGTCTCACCATTAACTGTGCACAGAGATAGTAAGACAAGCCGTATCTCGATTCCCAAAATCGTCACTTATCTCTGACCGTGGGTGACACGTCCGTCACCCCGGATGTTTCACGGCGAGACTGCCTCAGAAGTTTCATGGGTGCATTAAATAGGCATGGTGACGTAGACAATGGTCAGCCAATGGCCCTTCAAAAAACAAAGGCTGTCGTGAAACTCCAGATGACATCATCAAAGTGCCACAGAGAAAATAAAAATGGCTACACCTTCTCGGCAGCATTAAAGTGACTCAAGTAAAAACAAAGTTACATGTAATAAACTATACAATAATCAACAGATAATAATAATAAAGTTAACATAAGATGGAAGGGAATAAGAAAATAAAAAAAAAGAAAATGATAAATAAGGAGGTTTAAAGTGAAAACTTTCCAAGCCAAGTTTAGTTGAAAAATAAAGAGAGGAAAAGAGATAAAAAAAAAATGGCGAAGAAAGCAAAACAAGCCAAAGGTCACTTTAGCATCAACAGTGACATAACGACACGAGCTTGTGTCAAAGAAAAAGTAGGAGAAGGAAAATAAAAGACCGTAACAGATGGCCTATCATTTTGATCAAAAGATTGCATCAAAGACCTACTGAAGGGCCGGAAACCACCAGCCTGATAGGTCAGTTTTTCATTCTGGTGGCTATAGCAGTGTGTATCGAGGTGTAGCAAGCTTCCACACGTGTGCGCGAATATATATGCAGCCTCCTCACACTTTTTCTCCTCAATGGCTTTCATTAAAGTTTCCTTTCAGAATTCAAGGAACTTCGTGAAATCAGACCATTTTGCACTTTTTGTGGCTAAATGTCGGGCTTTCCTCAGGTTTGTCGGGTTTTTTGTTCCCCTGCTTCGCATGTGATGAGAGCATGGTCGGAACACATGTCCTGGGGATCGATCCTCCAATTTTCTACTGTTATGTTGGTGTGCTGTGTGCCGTGAGCCGACAACCGGTGAGCCGTGAGCCTGTATAATTTGATAATTTACAAAAAATGAAAATTTATTGTAAAATTTATATATTTATATATTTTAGCTTTTGATGTGCCGTGGAATTCTAGGAAAAACTTTGGTGTGCCGTAAGTGAGAAAAGGTTGCGGAGCACTGATCTAATGCTTGATCACCTTCAAGTCCCCGAGAATCATTACCCGTCTGTGGCACTTGAGTATTTCCTCTAATTCACAAATCGGCAAGTAAGTCCTGTTCCACAGCGGCATACATGCTTACTAGTACAATTTGAGAGTCAAGAAAATGTATTTTGATGCAAACATCAAAGTCGCCCTTGATGCAAACACAGTGAAACAATGGTGAGCATTTTATCAAAGGATCGTGTTGAATAATGTAATCCCTTGGTCTCAGGTCTCTGTTTCTATGGGAGAAAATCGAGATGCCTTTACCACCACCCAGTGAGTACAGTCCGTCTAACTCAGGAAGGCAGTCCCTTCAGGCGTTGGGACTGGGAACTTGAAAAAGTAGGGGTGAAAGGGTATCAGGTAAGTGGTGGGTGGGGAGGAAGGATTAGTGTGTGTTTGCAATAAGAACTTACTCTCGTTATTATTGGTTTTAAGCATCTTCATTTCAGAAGAGTTGAATTCTCCAAAATATCAAATAATTCCACAGTAATTTAACTAATAATAATATTTTTTTTATTTATTTAAAATATTTATTAAGTAATCAAATTTACAAGAAAATCCTTGTAAATTTTTTCTTCAGTTGGTATTTTGAAATGTTTCTTGGTTTTTATTTTGAATAAGTTATAGCAAATACCATACAGACAATATGTGACACTCATGGATTATCAGCGGGGACAAAATTGTGCACCGATCCTAGTGGCATGGCCTGAAAGCACGAAACCTCGTATCTGTATATCCAATATTTATATTAAATATAAATATCAAACTATAGAAAATAAATTACAACTAAGAATTAAATGTAAAATTGTAAATATTGAAGAAAAGTTTATGTATTAGACTATTGTAAGCAATTTCGATAAATCTCAAACTATTGTAATTATAAAAAAATTAAAGAAACTAACAAAATTTAGTTGGCTACAAGCATTTGATTTTTCAAAAATTAAAAATAATTTTGGTTTTAAGAACAAATGAATTTACTTATTCAAAACTTTTTCTTCAGTTGAACTGGGAAAACTATGATAGCAATAATATTAAAGTAATAACAAATCAATTAATTTCTTAATTATCTTATCACGAGACGGCTTAAACAAGATTGTGTAGAAATTTTTATTTTTAGAAAATATATTATACGATGAAATATTATATTTATATTTCTTATTTTTATTAATTTACTAAATTCCTATTCCTCTTGTTCTTTCTAGGTAAATATTTATAAATATATGCATGCTGATAAATAGTAAATAAGAAAGTTCATGTTTTGAAATTTAATGTTTCCAGGCCAAGCCACTAGGTTCGCTGCTGTCAAATTATCTCCCAAGTTAACAATAATTTAATCCCAGTCTCGTATTGTCTATATGGTATTTGGTTATAGTAACTTTTAAGACCAAAATCGTATTAAAAAAATGGTGTAGAATTGAGTTTATCACTCTTTGTTTAAAGTTTCATCACATTTTTTTTATAAATATCATTATAATTGTTTGTTTTTTTTATAAATTGCTAATTTTGTTTTTTATATCACACCTCCATTAAAACTTAATTATTTATTTGTTTGTATTATGAAACTTGATAAAAGAAAGAATGGAAGCTTTCCGAAAATTTGCTGTAAAATATATTTAGTAAATAAATAGTGTTTGAAACAATTACTAGATGTCTACAAATCACATTTACTGTAGTCATTTTAGGAAAATTAGTTTAAAAAATTCTTACAAGCATAGGACTTGGTATGTGGAAAGTACTTGATCATCCCAATAACATACTAAAAGTCCCCAAAAATCAAACTTGTGCTACGGCCGCCATCTTGGAAAATGGCGGCTTAAATGAGCTTTCTCATGCTCATGGCAGCAACTCCTTTTAACCCCTATAGGCAAGCCCCTAATTGAGATAGGAAGACGTAGACACCAAAATTATCTTTCTAAGGGATTACTCTTTCCACTTATATGCATTTTATGAATGTCAGGGGTCCTATGGGAGAGAGGGAGGGTAAAGTTCGAGCAATTTAATCAATTTTGCACAACTTTTTTTTTTCTTCTTCTTCTTCTGCTACAAATTGGGTCTATCGTCAGAAGTGTAACTGCCTTGGATTCCCTGTTCCATTAGCTTTCCAACGATGTACAGTTCATGGCGCTGGGATAATTAGGAGCCGTGCTACTGCCACCAGTGTGAAGTTCTAAGACTTTCTTGATTTCACTAGCTGGCGTGTATGAAGGGTTAACTCAAAAACTTCAAAATGATATAAAATCTTACCTGTTTGTTTTAAAATTGTATTGACATAGCATTTTTGAAGCCATTATTCTTAGAATAATTAATAAGTAATTTTAAAAGCTTCACATGAAAATTAAATTTTATATTAGAATAATGGAAGAAACAAAAATTAAATTTAAAATCGAAATGGAAAATCCCCTATAAAAGAGCGAACCCGCCTCGTTCCAGAACAGTGTGTCACGGGAAGCCGAATGCTACGATGCCTCCTCAATGAAATGAAGCAAAGACGTCACGATGACATAATCCCGAAGAGAGCCTGAGACGAAGACAAGAAGAACGCTTGCGCAGAAGTGAGAAGAATCAGCTGTCTATTAGCGGTCAGGCGGTAATTTCAACTCGAAGCAATTTGGTTCGGAAGAAGCGAAGAAAAACTCCGAAAGGATTAAGACATTACAGATAATGTTTCAAGGCGAAGAATTAGGCACGTTGGATTATTCAAAGAAACCCTTGCATTCAAAGGAATCCATTCTACAAGTAGTAGAAATAAAGCCAGGAGCACCAAATTCAACGGGAAGTTCACGAACGTCGGAACTTCAATTCAAAGTCACACAAGGAACAGTGAGTAATATTTCTGTTTATTATTCTGTACGAAAAGCCATTAAGTGTTGAAGAATAATAAAACGTAGTAAAGAAGAATATTACAGCTTAATATTAAAAGAAGTAAAATTAAGAAATAATATTAATTGCAAACGCCGTGAGGAAAAATAATTATTCATTGTGCAACATCGATAAATTAAGGAAATTTAGCAGAACTAAATGAATAATCAAATTAGTGCTACGAAGGGATATTGACTGAGCAATTATTATTAAGCTTTTGTCGGATTTATTGAATAAGTGATAAAAGGTGACTTTTTTAATACAGTGATATTTTAGTATTAATGATTCAGTGTGAATTAATATATTGTTATTGAAAGTGTTTATTGCAGTAAATCAGACGTTGCGAAAGGAACATTACATATCAAACTGAACTCTCAAGTGGAATAAGAAGGTGCTACGACATTGCTGAATCCAAGGGTACATCCCAGACGGAAACTTCAAGCAGATGTGTTTCAACGGACATTTTGAACATTGATTATATATCTCAATACTTAATTACAGAACTAGTAATTATTATACAGAGACATACAGTTAAAAGACTTACCTGTTTATCTATTCACCCTATTCTCAGGTTGATTAAATCAACCGTTTGTAAATACGTATTGTAAATAATAAAAAAAAAAAAAACGTATTCTGGTTCACTTTTCAGTTCACTTCCCATTTAATTTTAATGAAGATGAAAGTACAAATTAGTGCCAACAACATAAATTGCATTGAGAAGTTTTTTTTATGTCCTAAATGATTACCGGTACACCATGTTTCTGTGAAAAAACAGTACATAAAATGTGGGCTGAAATACCATATCAGTACATCATAAGATACGCTCATTTAAATTTTAATTTCTTTCAAAGAAGTAAAAAAAAATTTACATATATTAAATATTGCTGAAGGCTACAAATTAAGGTATGCTTTCTTAAAACTGTTTGTATACTCAATTAAATATATTTTATCTTTATATTTTCCTAAATCAAAATAAATTACAGTGTTAATTTGATAAACTTTAAAATAAAAATAGAAGACATATGTTGCCTTAATGAAAATATAGTACATAGTTAGTTTTATTCATCATCATCAGAAAGAACTGTAGTGTTCACTTCAGAATTCATACATGATAATCCTTGGCAGTTTCTGCACATGGCAGAGCACTTCAAGCCAGATCTTCTACAGTAACATTTATTAGTACAGTCTGATTTGCAAGCACATGAGATGTGTTAACAAATCTGGTGGAGCAGGGTTTTTGGTCATGGGCACAGGTTTCAAGAGGGTTCCTTCTTGTATCCATCCCCATTCAGTGGGATTCATCTCATTACCCATCCACTGTTGCACTTGCAGGTAAGCACGGTATCAATGCTGAGCTGCTACATCACTAGTTGGAGGCAAAGATGCAATGTCAGAGGTTTTGCCCACTGCCTGCTTAGAAGTCAAGTGATGATATCTGTAATATCTTAAATCATCGAAGGTAGTACTTTTTGATGGTCCATATAGTTGAAAAAAAAAATACTTCGCCTGCAGCAGCTATATCTTCTTTGCTTGAAGAAGGATCGTTAAACACTTTCATTTTCTCTCTGAGAGCACTCTCTTTCTCTAATACCCTAAATGCATTTAGCTTTCCTTTCCTGAACATGGCAGAGGTTGTGTCGCAGCCTGTTACTGCATGTGCAAACATAAGAAGCTCCCTAGTTTCTCCAAGCAAAGGTATTTATTGAGCTATACTGAACAAAGTTTCTTGTGATTTAGAAGCAGAAGCAGGACTGAGGAAGAAAACCTTGTCTGTTTCAGAAGCAAATGTAGTTAAAAGAACAAGCAAATCTGTGTCTTGGCCAACAACTACAACTGCAGCACCAGTAAGTGCCATTTCTAATGCTGTTGAAACGATTACAGAATCTGCATCTGCTTCTGCCAACTTCACTTGTATATTCGATGACATGAAATATCTCGCAATAACTTCTACTTTTTGTTCCTACTGTGTGGTTGTTATTACTGCGGACATTCTTTTGGCAGCTCTTCTTTGATGTTCACAGCACTTGGTTGTAGGATAATCAGGATACCCATCAAAAATCACCCAACAATTACTTCCATAGAGAGATGTTATGTAAGAAATACAGCAATTAACTACGTTTCCATATGTGGCAGGTCGTGGCCAAAGTACAGTGTAATTGTTTTGGACGGGGGGCAACCTTCTCCACAATATCTGGAATGTTTGTAGTTTCTGCAGCTTGAAAGACTTTAAGTAGAGAAGACTTCACACCTTTTCTTAGTGACACTTCATCAAATAGAGAAAAAGGCCTTGGTGCTAACTCATATGTGAAACACTTTTTCAGTTTCTTTGGTTCTTTCTCAATACATATAATTCTGTTAAAAAGCTGCTGGGTATTGACAGTAACAGTATCAGCTCCCAACCTGATTGTAGAGTTGACTTCTGCAAGCGGTTTTGCCATATATTTCCTATTTATTGTGATCGTACCAAAGATTTTTTCTTTCATTGACACCTCTCCCAACTCTCGTGTTTGATCACAAGTTATTGATGAATTACCTACTAGCCCCGTGAATAGAGATACTAATTCCCCAGAGGCCTGCTGAAATGGATTGAGCTCCAATAACCAGTTACAAAATATTTGTAAACCTTGTGAATCTCGAATTTCTCTGCTTGGGTTCTCTTCTGCATGACGTTCGGATGTCTTTGAGAATACACCAGTAAAATGTTCAACAGTTTTGGTATCTTCAGTGCATAGTGGAAGAGATGTGGTCCATTGTAAAATAGTTTTCTCTGTCATACCCTGGCCTTGTGTTAGGCCACCAATAGATTTCATTGGTCTCATTAGTGATTGTTCTATGACCATATCAGACCAAGTACCAGACCAAAATCTGGAAGACCGATGAATGCAGAAAAATCCAACCTTAGACAAACGCTCAAAATCTCCATCTTCCTTCTTGGATGATAGATCAAGCATCTTCTGAATATAGAGTTGAGCACTTTTTGCATACAAGTTATGACCTGCCGCATGAAAATAAGATAATGTACAGATCACTTTATTCAGATGAAGTGTAAAATCTGTCCTTTCAGCTCTGGTAAACTCCATAATGAGAATAACCATTTTAATATATTGGATCCACTGTTTAGCTGTCCTACTACTTTGTTCTGCTTCTTTGCAGGCAGCTAAAATATCCGACATTATACTTTCTCCTGCATTTGAAGTCATGATACCCTCTGGTGGTACCTCATTTCTTAACATCCATTCACAGTCCGAAACTAAAGTTTTCAAGGTTTTACTTTCCATAGCAGGAAATTTAACAGTTAGACACTTGAACAGAGCAACTACTGTGAGGAAATGGTCTCTCAAAGATCGATAAAATGCATGGCTTGATATAAAATGAGGAACAGTATTTTTGGCATAGACACTTCCCCACAGCTCTTCTATGCCGCTTCCTTTCATGATGTTTCCAATACATCCCAAGTATCTCATTAACAGATGAAAGTCTTCGAGTCTAACAATAACTGAAGAGATTATGCTGTCCGTTTCTGCTGCTTCCACTATTTTGCATGCTTTTATGAAAAGTGATTGGTCAAAGGTTACAATACAGGACCTATTCTTCAGATTGCATTCTGATGCAGCAAATGTCAAAGCAGAATTAATTGTGGTCAGATTGCTGGCCTCTAGATGGATGACTGGCAATGGTAGAATTTTCGAAACTTCATAATTTCCAGCTTCTTGCTTAGCTTCTTGCATGAATCCATTCCAGAAGGGAAGAGAATTTTCTGAAAATAAGAATCTTGCAATCCAAAGAAAGTTGACCTGAAATCCATTTTGAATCACGCCTAACTCAACACTTTTAATATCAACTGATTTCATCTTGAGGTTCTTTAAACCTGGTGTGGATGATTTCCTGTATTGCACTAGAGGTATTGAGTTAATAAAAGTTAAAGTTAAGCAATCCCATAAACAGGCCATGCAGGTCCACGGGAGCGCGGGAGGTAAGGCTCCCAGCGTTTCGAGACCAACGGGACTAGATTGAGGTCGGGAGGTCAGCCGACGCCCTCCCGCCTTAACTCCCGGGAAAGAAATCCGGTACCCATTCTACAGAGGGCTGGGTAGACCCTAGGACCCGTTTGGAGGAGAAAGAGGCGTGGAAAAACTCCCGTCCTCTGCCGAGGCCGGGAACCAAACCCGCCATCTCCAAACCGCAGCCAAGTGCCCTTACCCACTCCGCTATCGGCCCACTATTGAGTTAATAGCAGGATTTAATTTCCACTTAGTGTCTCGAACCATAGGAGTGGAAGTCAAAACTGTACTGCCTGGCGTTACGCATTTTATACCGCCAAGTACGTGGATTGTACAATGTCCATCTATTGTTTTTGTGTTTACATCGGCATTGTTGAACACATATTGCACAAAGGCATCACTACTTACCTCTGGTTGCACATTTTCATTGGCTGCATTTAGGTATGCTACAGTCTCATTATATGAAGCACACAGTGACATTGAATGAAGCAGATCAATTACATGTCTCGAGCCGTACTGTGAATGTAAGTGTACAGATAGGGACAGGTGAAGTGGTGAAAGAAATTATCTTGGGCAACAAGCTGCTATTATAGATTGGCTAATGATAGTAATTGCTCTTGATTTTTCATTTTCTTTCCCCTTACTTCCCTGAATCAAAATGTTAAAGAAACGTTCTAATTATTGTGGGATACGGTTTGAACCTCTATTATTCATTTCATCTACCGTTGGATACGCTGACATGTCATAAAATTTTCCTCTAATATCCTGCCTTACTATTTCTGCAGCCATTTGCACTATCCGAAGACGTTCACTTTCTATTGTTTTCTTTCGAATACCACTGATCAAAGAGAATGTTATGAGCAGTTCCCAAGAAACTGATAGTAACTGAAGCGTTTGGAAGCAGGCCACTTATTATTATTCTATCTTTAAAGTGACTTTTTAAGCGAGTTTTAAGTAGGTAGTCCGAAATATCACACTGCTCTCCACCCGGAATATGCTTGATAATGTCTTTTATTTCAGGTAAGGTGAATTGACATTCATCTTGGCTCTCAATATAATCAATAAAGCATGATATTTATCATTAGTTGGTCTTCCTGACCTGGTATGTTCCTTTATATGCCTGAAACTAACATAACAATCAACATGATATCACGCCTCCTCTGCTATCAAATCCACATTCATTACCCGATACTTCACTTCTTCACCCAATTGATCTTCAAGTTCACTACATTTAGGCAAAATAGATTTCTGAATTTCCTTCGTTTCAATCAATGAAATTTGCCTTCTCCTATCTTTTGACAACTTACGATTCGGAGTTATTACATTTTCCTCACAAAATAGGCAACAAGTCTTGTAACAAAATGATGATCGTGATCTTCGTGAAGGTCCTGCACTTTTTTCTTCATGTTGTTACTTTTCACGTTTTCGTTTCTGATGCTTTAATACTGCTTGGTTTTGTGTAGATTTTTCTGCATATAACGCGATTTTTAATTTCTTCACGTTTAACAAACTTCTGCCACAACTCATCTTCTCTTTCTTTACTTGCTGCAATAAGTTTAACCAATCCTTTTCTCACAATCTCAGTTTTTCCTTTACTGAGGTTCTCATTGCACAAAACACAATTCACTGTTTCCATATTTATGGTTCACTTTCAAACACATGTATTCTTTCCATATCTGAAAAGTAAAGAGAAACATAATCATTAGTACACTACAAATTTAATGCTTCATTTATTGTAACATACAAATTCAAAACCAGCAGATCTTTATGCATACATAAACCCAAAAACGTTTTAAGAAAATACGAGACAAATTACCTTCATAACAATTGCTGGTAATTCAAGTTCAACATAGAAATTTAAAACATTTTTTGGTTACGGTGCATACTTTCTGAGAGAATAGAAATATCTTAACCCTTCATACATGCCGCCAGTGAAATCAAGGAAGTCGTAGAACTTCACACTGATGGCCCTAGCACGGCTTCTAATTATCCCAGCGCCATAAACTGTACATCATTGGGAAGCTAATGGAACAGGGATTCCAAGGAGGTTACACTTCTGACAATAGTACCCAATTTGTAGCAGAAGAAGAAGAAGAAAAAAAAAAAAAAAGTTGTGCAAAATTGATTAAATTGCTTGAACTTTACCCTCCCTCTCTCCCATAAGACCCCTGACATTCATAAAATGCACATAAGTGGAAAGAATAATCCCTTAGGGTACTTCCGCACTGGACGAAAAAATGTGTCCCCTTATATTGGACCTATTGTTCGGCTGTTCCCCTCTGAAAGCCTCCGGGAGTATACTAATAGATAAGTGTCGCGTGCAGGGTACCTTACGCACTAAGCGGGAAGAACTGTACTCAGCGGGAAGAATTCTAGTAATATGCAGTGATGGGAATACAATTCACGGAACTAATTAAATGTGTCTGAAACATAAAAAAATATTTTATATCTATTAAATCGTGGGCATTTTACAAGGACTACGTGCAGTAGTCGAAATTAATCATTTACTATTTTTTATAATTTTTTTATGTTTCAATACAATATTTATTATTAATTTGTGCGTGTTAACTTTATTCTGTAATATTCCTCCAATAACTTCAATAAAATCACACAAAAAAAAAGTAAGTCAGGTTAAAAAGTTCATAGATAAATCGATAAACAGTAAATTCAGATATAAATATATTTAACTATCAAAGTAAATTATATGTTCTTTATTCGATTGCGAATTTTCGTTAAATTTAATTTAGAACTCAAAACATATTACTTACATCTGCAATAAATTAAATATAAAATATTATTATAAATAATTAAAATATAAAAAATATTAAATATAAAACAACACAGAAGTAACAACAATTAATAATACAAGTATATTTATATTGATTAACTATAAATACTGTAGTAGTAGACCCGGCACTTGAGAAAATCATTTGCATATTGGCATATCTCATTATCATAATCAAAAAAAATTTACATCTCTTTTGCATAATGGTCAGGTGAATGAAGGGTTTTTCGTAGCCAAAGGGTTAAATGATGATATTAATTTTTAGTATTATTAATGTTTAATTTGTATATTAACCGTGAACAAAGGGTTAATGGTGATTAATTGATCGAGTAATATATCTAAAGTTTGTGATTTTTCGTAGAGAATTGAATGGTGACATTTTTAATCCTTCCTATGTTTATTGTTAGGAAATAAAGGGTTAAATAATCGTGGAATATATCCAAATTCTTGTCTTGAACTGAAGAATACAATGATGATATTTTTAATCCTTCCTTTACATTAGGTTAAGAAATAAAGGGGTAAATAATAAATAATATACGTGTAATATACCAAAATTCTTGTCTTGAACCAACTCTCGAAAAATCCCACTCATAAACTCTCAATTTGCGAGTAGAAATTAGACGCTTGCGAGTGGAAAAAATCATATCGCAAATCGGTTTTTTCGTAAATTCAAAATTTTGGCTGCTGTGCCAATTCAAATTTACCGCCTATTCAAATTCAACGGGATGTGAACTCCCGCAAGGGGTATTTCATGATGGAAGTTTCCTCTACCCTTCACCAATCACCACTCGTCAATTTATAGGTAGGTGATGTGAAAGGATGAATATATAATGATAGGTCGCGAAGCCAAATTTCATACACCTACCAATCGGGCGGGTTCCGCTGCTAGTATAGGTATACCGTATATATATGAAATTTTGCCCCCTCCCCCGTTAACTAGCTAGCGAGTGTAAATTTCCATTTGCGAGTTGGTTGAGGCACGAATTTTCGAGGGTTGTCTTGAACTGAATACATGGATGATATTTTTAATCTTTTTTTTTGCAGAGTGTTAAGAAATAACCGTATAATTTATCAATCTTTTTACATTGCACAGTGGGGTATTTGATATCAAAAGTTGATCAAAACTCAAATTTAATAATTTCAAAATCGGACAATTGTAAATAGTTTTGGTAAAAGTACAATAGATGGCGCATCTAACGGCAGCTATTTTGAGACGTCATTTTAAGCGGTTGATTGACAGCGTCAGTCGGAATATCGTCTTTGTTTAAGTTGCACGTTGCAGTTCTCGGCAGTTTGTAAAACACCTACCTGTAGTCTACCTGTAAGTCAGTGATACTTTGATTGAGAAGAAGATTTTAATATGGATATTGAATATGAAGGTATGTAGTCTATTATTAGCTGTATACAGTAAGTTATGACACAATTTTTAGGCTTATGTGATCTATGAAAATTAATGATGCAATTTTAATGTGTTTGTTAAATTTTTTTGTAAAAATTAGTAGATTAGTTATGTTTCCGAGTTCGTCAGAGTAAAAATTGAAATAGAATATTATTATAGAGTATCTTAGGGAGTAATCGAAAAAGAAAAAAGTAGCGGAAGTTTGGCGTTTTATTTACTATGATTTTATTTCGTAAGAGATGTCACGAAATGTGGATTTCACTAATATTGAGTGTTTTTTTGTTTGTTTTAGGTTACTCGGGGGATAAAAAGACGTTTACCAAACAATATTTATATGATGTTTTGCTTCAATGTCCTAATAAACAACTTGACAAGAAATTTGAATATTTGGAAGACCATTTGTTTTCAATTACCAAATGTGAACGTCATATCCTGAAGCATAAACTGTCACATTTTAAATCAGACTTTAAGATTAAATGGATGGCTGCCCATAAGAAAAGAGATGTATTTGAAAAGAAGAATGGCAGTTGGTTACAAGGTGTTATCGCCTTGCCATCTTTACCACTTGCAGGCGGACGACCTAGAAAATCATTCGTGGAATCTAGTGACTGCACCAAAAGAAGAAAAACTAAAGAGTTACGAGAAAATGCAGATTTACAGCATTTAACATTTGCAGCACAAATGAGTTTGAGAGCCACTGGCAATGTAGATGCTTCCAACATTTTAAAGAATATTACGAAATCGCCAACGAGGGCAACAAAATTCCGAAAATGCATTACTAAACCACATCCTATGCCGCAACTATTACCTACAGAAGCACTATCTATGTTTGTGGAGGGAGATTTAACCAGGAGACAATACAATATCGTGAGAAATGTTGACAAACAACGCTTTCCATGTTACTCAGTATTACAAAGGGCAAAACAGCAATGCTATCCGAAACCTGATGCATTTTGTGTAACATCCACAAGTGCTGAAGTGAAACTGCAAGATGTTTTGGACCCGTTTATGCCAGTACCTGGACGAAGTGCCTGAAGGGTGCAGTGAAGATGAACGATCTAACGTAGAACTGATTCACAAATGGGGTTGTGATGGATCACAGCAGAGTCAATTCAAACAGAAGTTTGATAACACAACAGACTCGGATGCAAATATCTTCCAGAGCTCCTTCGTTCCCCTGAGATTACAAACTAAAAAGGGCAAAATATTGTGGCAAAATCCATTGCCATCTTCCCCCCGATATTGTAGGCCCATAAGAATCAGGTTCATTCACGAAACAAAGGATGTGACCAAGGATGAAATCAACTACATAGAAAGTCAAATAAAAGATCTACAAATAAGTAGAGTACCTTTAAAACATGGATCTTATCTTGAAGTGGAACACAAACTATTATTTACCGTGGTTGATGGGAAAATATGCAATGCTGCTACTAACACAGCATCTACAATGCGGTGCTACTTGTGTGGGCTGACTTCAAAAAGTTTTAATGACTTAACACAGAAGAAAGATGTGAACCCACAATCACTATCATTGGGGATATCCGTCCTTCATGCGAAAATTCGGTTGTTCGAATCAATCCTTCACTTGTCATACAAGATTCCAACTGGAAAATGGCAAACAAGATCTACAGAGGATAAAAAGACTATAGCAGAGACAAAAACCAAAAATTCAAGAGAAATTCAAACAGGAGTTGGGTCTTTTAGTAGATATTCCTAAAGCTGGCTATGGAAATACGAATGATGGAAATTCGTCTAGAAGATTTTTCCAAGACCCTAAATTATCAAGCGAAATTACTGGAGTTGACGAAACCTTAATTTACAGATTGAAGATTATATTGGAGGCAATATCAAGTGGACATGAGATTGATGTCGCTAAATTTGATAAATATGCATATGAAACAGCTCAGTTGTATGTAAGGTTATACAGCTGGCATCCTATGACACCAACCATGCATAAAATTTTAGTGCATGGTGCTGAAATTATTTCACATGCCTTGTTACCGATTGGGCAACTATCAGAGGAGGCTGCTGAAGCCAGAAACAAGCACTTTCGTACATACAGACTTGGGTTCGCAAGAAAATTTTCCCGAGAGGCGTGCAATAGAGATGCTATACACAGATTACTGTTGAGCTCAGACCCTCTTTTGACAAGTATACGTCCTTTGCCAAGAAAATCAACGAAGCCATTTTCCAAAGAAACCATCGATCTTCTTCTGCCATCAAACTCTGCAACAACTTCAACCCAAGAAAGTTCAAACAGTGTTCATGAAGACGATGAGCCAAATGAGGAGAGCTCGTGTGATGAATCATCATAATGTTTTCCTGTGGCATCATATTATTGTTTAATAAACATCCCCTTTTGTGTTAATTTCTAGTTTTATTTAAGTTTCCTATAGTAAAAAACGCTTAGGTAACGATTTCACTGACATATTAATAACAAATGAGTTTTGATCAACTTTTGATATCAAATACCCCACTGTGCATTGGTTCGAATAGAATGGTGACGTTTTTCAATCTTCCTTTACATTAGGTTAAGAAATAAAGGTGAAAATTGTTCATGTATGAAATTGCTTTTATCAATCTTTTTTTCATTGGTCCGAATAGAATGGTGTCACTTTCAAATCTTCCTCTACATTCAATTATAAAATAAAGAGGTAATTATTTCATACATAAACTTGTCTGATGACGTTTTCAAACATGTATGAACTTGAATGATGTTTTTTATTCATAATGTAGAGGGAAAAAAATTAATTTACTATTATAATGTTTTTAGATTTTGAAAGAAACATAGACACAAGAATATCTTTTTTCAATGTTTTATTACAATTTTCAAAAAGAGGTTACAGGATTAATTAGAACGGGTTCGGGGACGAGGGTGATGATGGTTCTCCATACAACAACATGAAAAAAAATTAAAAGCAAACATTTAGAGGCCAACACCAGCATCAAATTATGCCAGGATGTATTTAGCATTTGACAGGTTTGGGTACTGGTTGAAAGTTGTATACAAACATCCGTAGGAGATTGTTGTACGAGTTGTATCAAGAAGTCATCATTCAGTAAAATGACAGAAAGAACAGGAAATTCTCCCTTTTGTACTTTCTCTTTTGCCTCTTGGAGAGCATTCGTGATTATCATGTGGTACATCGAAATTTCTTTTTCATTTTGTTTATTGAATTGTATTTCAGTTCCAGTCTCTTCGAAACTGCGCAATTGTCGATTGTAGTTTTATAAAACCTGCAAAAGAACCCTACCCCTGACAAACTTCAGTGTCTCAAAACTCTTCAAAATAACTTAAAATCAAAAATTAGATCGGCCAAAATCAGTTACTATGAAAATACATTTAAGGATAGCCTATCTATTAAAGAGAAATGGAAGAATATTAATAAACTATTAACAACCTCAATTAAAGAAAAGCTTCCATCTCATCTTATCGCCGAGAATAATCCCACTGATACCACTCAAAATTTAAATCATTTTCTGAATAAGCTACTTCCACACTCATCCTCTTCTTCTCTTGATGTACGTAACATTTCTATACCTCACAACCCAGTTCCTTCTTCCTTTTATCTATCACCAACTTTCCCTCTTGAAGTGGAATATACAATTAAATCGTTAAGTAATAAAAGTTCTTCTGGACCTGATGAGGTCTCCCCTAATCTTCTTAAAAACATCGTAGATGAAATCTCTCTTCCTCTAGCTCACATATTCAATATGTCAGCCATAGAAGGCATCTTCCCTTTCTCCTTCAAAGAGGCTAAAATTATTCCACTATGGAAATCAGGTGACATGAACAATTTAGCCAACTATCGTCCTATATCTATAATTAACACACGTTCTCAAAAGTCTTTGAAAAGCTTTTTCTTAATAAGTTATCTACATTCATATCTCAGAAAAAACTACTTGCTGAACAACAACACGGTTTCACACATCGAAAAAATACTGAAACAGCTCTAATAGATCACAAATCAAATGGCCTCAAAGCAAATTGTTTTAGGTTTATTTCTTGATCTCAAGAAAGCATTTGATTTAATTAATATTGACATCCTACTGACTAAATTAGAGCATTTCGGTATTAGAGACCCTCCATTGTCATGGCTAGCTTCTTACCTTACTAATCGCCAATATCAATTAACTCTAAATGAATACTCCTCCTCCTGGTTTTCTACATCCAAAGGCTTACCGCAAGGTTCCATTCTGTCTCCCCTTCTCTTCAATCTATTTATTAACGATCTCCTCCTCACTTCTCCTGCTAACAAATGCATCTTCTATGCGGATGACGGGACTCTTCTCTTTGCTAATAAAAGTATAAAGGATCTCAAGGAAAATGTTCAACAAACACTCCATCACCTTGAATCTTGGTTGTCTTTAAATGATCTGAAATTAAATACATCGAAAACAGTATATATGTTTTTCCATCAAAAAAACAAAATCCTTTGTAAAGAGAATTTTTCTGTCACTTATAAAAACGCTGCCCTTCAGGAAGTGCATTCCTTCAAATATTTAGGTATCTTTCTCACACAGGATCTTTCATGGAATCTACATACGCAACAAATTTCTTATAAAATTTCTAAAAACTTGGGCATTATTAAAAAACTAAACTTTCTACCGACACAAATACTTCTAAATCTATATTGGTCCTTAATCCACTCCAACATATGCTACGGTATTGCAATATGGGGCACCGCCTCTAAATTTTATCAAAACATGATTCTTAAGGTACAAAAACACTTCCTGAGATTTTTGGACGGAAAGCCAATGCAATACTCGACTAAATCTCTTTGGCACAAATATAAAGTTATCTCCTTCCATGACCTCTATAACCTACAGTTAGCTCTCTTCGCCTATAAATTACTTAATAAAAATATCTCCTCTATCACACTACCTACTAAGCCCCAGTCACATCTTTACAATACAAGAACCTCCTCAACTCTATTTACTCCAAGAATCGCAGCACATTATCCAAAAAGAGCTGTTAGCTACTCTGCTCCTTCTCTGTGGAATAAAATTCCCCCCAATATTCGTGAAAGTCCCAATTTAAAACAGTTCAAAAGAAAACTAAAACATCATCTGCCTGCACTAACATAACCTTTCACAATTTTACAATTATCATTCTTACCTTCTCTTCTCTCCAATCCATAAGTTAATTCCTAATCTATCCGTTGTCAAGTCGCAAACGTCTACCTTCATCAGATATCTTCCAACCTTTCCTCTCCTCCTCCTTATTTCGCTATTGCTCTTTCTATTCTCTTTACTTTCCATCTATTTGGGCTAGGCTTAACCTCTTATCTGAAAATTTCTGTTCACGAATTATATGATATTTTTTAATTACAGTCGGACCTCTATTTAACGAAGCGGCTAAATCCCGAAAAAAAGTTCGTTATATGGAAAATTCGTTAAATAGAGATTCACCTTTTAAAATTACTTTAAACTACATAAAACAGATTTAAAATACATAAATAATAAATATTATTAAAAAAACGTATGCTTCATGTCACTAAAATTATTACTTATCACATGCATACTTAAATTTTACTAATAAAGTCTGCTAATTTTGTCAGAGTTTTTTTTTTTTTTTTTGAAAAAGGCGTTTTTGCTCATAGTACGTCTTTGCAATACATCAAAAACCCCTTCAGTATTTTCTTCAAATTGTAATCCGCATCGGATTGTTTCAAATGATTTTAGCATTTCATCGTATGAAGGTTTTTTGATTTCTGCATCATGATCATTTCCATGATCATTGAGGATGAAAGGGGGATATGGGATTGCACTTTCTGGTTGAAATGTAAAGAATTGCAGCGATTGGCGCCTTGTAAAAACATTTCAAGGAGAAAAAAAAAAGTAGATACCACGAAAAAGTTCGTTAAATAGAAAATGCACTTCGCTATTTGGAGGTTATTTTACGAAGAAATTTGCAAAATGTTCTTAGTTCCAAAGAAAAGTTCGCAAAATAGAGAAATTCGCAAAATAGAGGTTCGTTAAATAGAGGTCCGACTGTATATATTTCATTATCTTAGTTATTTTACGAAGATTGTATATATATCACCAGATCTAAACTCCACAATTGTGTAATTCTTTTTCACATTTTTATTACAAATTAACTGTTCCTTTTATCCCCATTATATTTATTAGTTTCAATGTTTTTGTGTTATGCTCTGTTTTGTTTTCTCCATTATATGTAACCAGTAATGCTTTTTGTATTCTATTTTATTTTCTCTTGCCTGTAATTGACTCCCTGCCTGCCTTCTCGACGGGACTACCCTTAAGGCACAGGGAAGTCACACTCATATCTATTATGTATTATCAAACTTTTGTAAGGCAAATAAATTATTATTATATCATTATAATAAAATTGCTTTATTACCAGATTATGAGCCGAGATGGGTTTCCTCTTCTATTAAAATAAGGTTTTCTCCAAGTGTATACGCATTTGGATGTATTTTTATGGCTGAATTTGTCGATAATCCCTAGTGAAAGAAAAAAAATTCTCCAAAATTTCACATTTCAAACATTAAGATTATTCAAATTTGAGGTTTTATCAACTCAAATGCAAATGATATATTTAGTCTATGTAGCATAAATTATATATTGTTAAATTCATTGTCGGAAGAATACTAAAAAAAAAAAAAAAAAAATGTCAATTCATCATTAAAAAAGTAATTGCAACATACTAGATTTTGCCCAATACACTTCAGTAAGATATTTAAAGAGTGTTTTTGTTTTTAAGTCTTTTTTTCAAGTTGTATAAGGGATTAGTTATTCGACTTCTTTGCATTATTCAATCAACAAAAATAAAATTTAAAAAAAGAGTAAAAAAAGAAAATTTGTTTTTCGAAAAACGAAAAAAATATGGCAACAGTAATTTTCGACCTTACAGAGATGCTCAAGTTAAAATCAATTGTATATATCTCTTCTTCTATGAAAAATTGGCTGGGTGTCTACAAGGTTTCTTGGTGAAACGAATGAAGGTTCCTGACTATGAGCTAAGACCTATATATAGACAGAGAGAAAACAAGGGTGAATGTTTTATTGTTTTACGATTATAACTCCTCTTCTTTACTTGAGACTTGTGTTTCGAAGACAAAAGACAAAAAAAATCACTCGCCTCCTGCTGTTTATGTGATACTTGATAAAAGGAGAAAAATGAAATAAGATCCACAATTTTCATAATCTAAAAACATTATTTATCTTTATTCATAGTTACAAATTTTACCTAATTTGATATATTTCTCCAAATAAATCTTATTATTCTATGATCTTTATTAATTTTTCGAAGTGAATGAATTAGTTTAGAGTGTAGAAAATAATATAAATTCCGGGAAGTCATGGATTTGGAAAAGTAAACTTATATGATCTTTTTTCTTAAAATTTGTTTGTTGTTGTGATCTTCATGTGTGTTTTCGAAAAATAAAAAGTAAACTTGTATTCTCTGATGATAAAATTTGTTTGAATCATTGATGCTGTTCAGGGTTTCTTGGAAAAAAAATAAAGTATAAATTATAAAAAAGGACAACAATAAAAATGACCAATACTGACACTTTTTAAAATTTTATTTCTAACAATTTATATATACTGTTCAAAACTATTCATTTATTCATTAAAAGAGTACAAATCAAGATAGTATTGTCTGAAAGTGGCTATTGAACTTAAGGAATATAACTACCAAAAACTTAGGACATGGGCTTATTCTGTAAGTAGGGCCTAGTATAGATTTTTGTATGGAATAAAATCAAATGCAAAAGTATACTGATTACGATGATAAGAAATAGGTGGCTTCAACACAGCACAAATGTTACCTGGTTCAACATCAATAGATTTTTTTGAATCAAGATTATCACAATCTGGGTTCTGAATTTAGCATGGCCTGCCTTTTATAGAAATCTCACTTTATATTCATCTATATCTTCATCAAACCTGTCAACAACAGCCAAATAATACTGAATTGATTTTTTTCCCTTTGCATCTTACAATGACATAGTCATTTGGGTTTGGTTTTAACTTTGGGACCTTTGATTTTTAGTGTCTTTTTTTGTGATTTTGGAGGCTGGCTCATCCTTTTTTGTTGAATTTGTTATTTGGCAGTTCTGCTGAAATCATCATCACCACCATCAGAGTAAATGTCTGAGTAAGAAAGCTTCCTTTTCTGATCTTTAAAAGTATCTGATATTTAAGCTAAACTTCAGTGAGATTGTACACCTGAAAGAACTTCTGATATTGAGTAGACTGAATTTTTATTGATATTGTTTAGATTTCTTAATTATCAGCATAGGGCCAATTTCTATTACAAATTTTTGGATTTCATCCTCTATTATTTTATCAATTTTCCTCTACTGTAGTAGTGCGTTTTATGAAATTTTTCCACATCTATTTGTTGATTTTGCTAATTCCCTGAATTAGCAACCATTTAACCTCCTCCCTCTTGAATGTTTTATTATTTTTAGCAACATGACCTTTTATTTGACTCCATGCTAGCTTGATTGTTCTACGACTCCCACTATACCATTGAGAGCCAAATCCAGTGTTGGGAAGCAGCTTTTTTCAGTAATCCATTTTTCGGAATTATGAGCATCCACTTTGCTGTGATGATCTCCCTCAGGTTTCTTTCCTGCAAATAGGAGTTCTGCTCCAGGAATAAATCCGTTCTCCCCTCTATGCTGAACAATAAAAAGTCGTCCTCTCTCAGCCAACTCTTGTGTTGAAGGCACTGAAACTTCTGAATTGTCCTGTGAAATTTGCTGTGAAGAAAGTTGGATCTGTTTCTCACTAATCACAACACTGTTGTCACAAGAAACTTGACTGTCCATTTCACTGTTTTCAGGGACAGTTTTGTCACAGGGTTCCTTGTAATATAAGGCTTTGATACGCTTTAGCGATCACATGAACTTTTCAAGGGAAAAGTTTTCAAGGAAAACCCTTCGGGAACAAAGTCTGAATTCATCAACCTTACCACTCCAAAGTCTCTCATCTGAACAGTTATGTTGCCCTCCTGGAAAGTTTTGAAAAGATGAAGCCATTCCTCATCATAAAGTAAAATCAATTTTACTAAGAAGTCGTGTCCAGTGGTAACAGCACACATTAGCTTTGGGAGAGTGGGACCATATTTGGCATTTAACTCCCTTTGCAACAGTCTGCTGTTATTAAATGTGTTGAAGATATTAAATTTTATTTTCCTCCCATGATAAAATTTAATTAGTTAAAGTTTTAATTTAACTAAAAGAAAAATTATCTGCTTGAAAAGAAATTTATTATTTTCTTTATTCGAATGAATGGAGTTTAGTTAGAATTAATTTGAATATTTAAATTAAGCTGTTACGTGACTTGGTGTAACACGGGATAGCGATTCAATGAGAAGTGAGTAGAATCCTGGATCTTGAACTGAACGGGTGTGATTACATTCTTGCAACCTCGAACCTAATAGTTCTGCTTTTTGTTTACTTAGGCCTAAATCACAAACTAGGTCGTTCAAATATGCTTGTGTCATTAAATGTGGAGTCGAACAGCTTGTAGACTGGTATGATGGGTCATTTTTTTCAGGAGATGATGTCAATCATCTTCACTCACACTTTCTGGATTGTCGGTATCTGTTTCATTGTTTTCATTTGTTGGTCTAGTAGGTACTGGAAGAGTGTGGGATTGGTCTGATTGCAGAAGGCACATTGGGGTACACTACATGTCTCTTAGATTTCCGATTTATAAAACCATGAACATTTGTCAAACAAAAGTAACAGTCTGTGATGTGGTCCTTTTGTTCCCTCCATACCATTGGTACTGCAAACAATGTGCAGATATCTCTACCTTTCCACCAGTTTATCAATTTAACATAACAAATCGCGCAACAAATGTTGGGTAAACAGTCCTTCTCCTGATCACCAAGTTTTATTCAAAAATAATGTTTGTAGGCTTTCTTTACAATGGGCGAAATCTTCTTCCTATGCCTAGCAAATGTGAACTCTCCGCAGATATAGCAAAAGCTGTCAAACGTATTTCTACAGGTTCTGAGACGAGGCATTTTCTAGAAGAGAAAAATATGTTTGAAACTATAGCTATTTCTATGAGTTGGATTGTGGAAACGTAAATTAATATAAGCTACTCGCGTTTAGTATTATTTCTTTGTGATCTAAGAGGGTGTGAAATCTTCAGTTATCCTGACATTCTTCTATGTGTTAGAATCTGTCTAGTCTACTTATATGGTTGAAGAGATTCCTTTAAAATAGAAATATGAACAGTTTTACATAGTTATATACTACAGATAGATATGTAATATAGTTAAAATATCAATATTTACTCACATAAGAAACGTTTCCACCTGTTACCTGAATATGCAAGTCATTGTTACACTAAAATTGAGTCTTAAAGTGGCATTTATTTAATTCTATTGGCAACAGGAATGGAAACGTCTGAGAATTGAAACTAATTACAAAATTGATTATTGCCAACTGCTGCAAAGCAAATTTCACCAACTGGATCATACCTAAAAAGTATCACTTAAATTGGACATATATCCTCGTATAACTAAAAAACTATGCCTGATAGTGAATTTCTGATTTCAGATTTGAATTTCTCACATGAAAACTCTTTGGACACACACATTTCCATATCAGAAAAATGACCCTTATAGAACAGTGTAATTTAAAATATTTTCATAAACCACTAGCTTGTTTTTATTTTGTTTACGGAAAAACTAGTTTCATTTTTATTTTGGAATACAAATTAATGCAGGATGTTTATTAAAATAAGAGAAATGAAAAAAATCACAGCTGAGACAAATAATTACATTAATTTTCTTTTTTTTATTTTTTCTCACATAGGTTTTTAATGTTACATGTGATGAAGAAGAAAAAAAAATGCATTTTGGGGGAGGGATTTGAAAAAAAATGAAAACAAAATTTACAATGCATATTATATTACTGTGATTTAGTAAAACGAGCGCAGACGTTGTTGAGACCGTAATCTGGGGGTGCTTGAAAATGAGAAAAGAAAAAAAAGAAATAATTTTTTTGTCTCTTTTTTTCAATAAAATTTGTAATTATCAAACTAATTTAAGTGATAACATTAATTCGGAATGACATTGTAAACTATATAATGATAAATATTAAATGGAATTTTCATATTACAACAGGAGACATAAATTTTATTAAAAACAAATAAAACTTTTAAACAATTAATTAATATTTTTATCAGATGTAAATAATTTTATTTTAAAAACAAGTTATTAATAGATATTAAATTAAGCTTCCACTCAATGAAATTTTCATAACATAAATTATAAAATTAATAAAATTCAACATATATCTTATGATAGGGTTAATAGTTCTACAAATAAAAAATTTAATTTATCTTAAACATTATATTTTTACAACTATAGACAAAGCACATAATAATTTGGCTATCATTTGAAAACAATTTTATTTTAATAAAATTAAAGAGTTATTAAATGATCAATCTATTTTTTTAAAAATCAATAAATCTAAAGATTATATTTTACAAAATTTTAAAGAACAATTTAAGACATTTAAATATAAAAAAATAAAAATTAATAGAAATTTAAATTATTTATTTCTTAATCCTAAAATGCATAAAATTGATAAATTTAGAATGATTTGTAGTACTACTAATTCTATTTTAAAGCAATCAAATATTTTAAAAAATTTTCTTAATAAATTACATGATATCATTAAAAATAAAATTAATCCCGAATTTTATTGGCTTATTCATAATCATAATGATGTTATTAATTATATAAATAATAAAATTTTTAATATAATTACTGCAGATTTTGAAAATTAATTTGTTGTAATAAAGAATCCAAAGGTATATTAGTAAATAAAATTTTTAATTTCAGAATTTGATATAAAACATTTATATGATATTTCAATTAATAAATTTCTTAATTTTCTCCAATTTAATTTCTATAATAATTATATTGAATTTGTTAATGAAATATATTCACAAATTAAAGGTATAGATATGGAGGTTAATTATAGTAGCATTCTTGCTAATTTATTTTTATTGGCATATGAATATCAATTTGGAATTACTACCCCTTTACAATTTAAAATATATATATATATATATAGATGATTTAATTATTTTTAATACTTGTTTTGACATTACAGATATAGAAAACAAAATTTATAAAAACATTATTAAATTACAGCAAACTAATAATAATGCTGATTTTGTTGATTTTTTAGATTTAAGAATATATCATCATCAACAAATTCCATAAAACATTTTTATTTAATTTTAAAATTAATAGGTTTCATAAATTTACTAGCAATGTAAGTTTAAATTTATTTAAAAATATTTTTATTCAAGAGCTCAAGAGATACCTTGACATTAATTCAAAATTAGAAGATTTTTTACAAAATTTAAATTATTTAATACATGAATTACATAATATATATGTATTATTTACATAATAATTTTAAAAGACAAATTATAAATACATATATTTTACAATTTAATATCATTTAAGTTATCTTATGACAATTCATGATTAAATCCTTTTTTTTGGAAGTTATGAGTTTGATTTGATAACTGTCATCTAATTTAAATTTTTGTAATTTATATTTACTTTATTTATTTTATTTTACTTTTTTTTTATTAATAAAATAAAAAACTATACAAAAAAAAGATACAAAATTGAAAATTATAAAAAAGAAGAAGAAAAAATGTTAAAAGAGTAAATTAAATGATTATTGCGTTTTTGTATTAATTTCAAAATTTTTCAACAGAAGCCGCTGATGACGCAATGTTAAATTTGTTTATCACCATAGAAACAGTGATCTGATTTTTAATTTTTGGGCAGTGATTTGTTTTTTGTAATTGAGTTTTCAAATTTCATATCACTGTCCGGCTATAATACTGTAGTTTAATAATATAAGTTAATTTTTATTCTTATATTCTTTACGTTCTAAATTTTAAATTGCAAATGATTAATTGAAATCTTTGCATTGCTAAACTCAAAGGATGAGCTTCATGTTTGGCCATCAGTGAATATTATATATATATTATTTTTGGAGAGGAAAAAAAATGAAATAATCTTTGTTATTTCAAAAAAAAAAAAATGAAAAATCGTAATAATAAAGTAAAAAAATATTTACATAGTCCGTTCCGATTGGAGCTACAATGCTTTTCATGATACTTTCGTTGCTGTTTTTCAATGACATGAAATCCGTTATAAAGACATCTCACAATATCTGTGTGTGGATGTTGCTGCTTAAATACCTACGAGAACAAACAAGAAATAAGAGAATTGAAAAAACATGAAATTGAGAAAAGAAAAGAAAGTGAGTTATTAAAACGAAAAGATAAAAATTTTATATTTACAGCTAAACAAAAAAATATTAAGTAAAACCAGAATCATGGTCAAATATCTTCTTTGCCCATTTTTTGAGGACCATCGAATTTTCAAGCCACATACTTATGCTCGTCATTTAATGAATTGTGAGAAGGTAAGTAATGTGTGATGTTGGTAGGTACTAACTCTGGAAAACACTGACTTAGGTTTTAGAAAGAGCGGTGTTTAAATACATTTGTATTGACCTTCGTTTCTTTGATAAAGTAGGTGTAACGTCGCAGGATTGACGACAAAGCAACTGGTTTACAAACAATAACACTTTTATTCCAAAAACACAGCCTTACTATATTACAAACCAACTCTCAACCGAGCAACCTCCTACTCCCTTCCACCACCAACTCGAGAGCCTCTCTCTCAAATCGAAACTTTTCAATTACAAAATATTAGCCTGCACGAGGCAACATCCTAATCCACACATTCGTATATCTCCAATATATAAATTTACAAAAAATATCAACAACTTAACTAAAATCCAATTCCTTTACATAGGTCGCACCTGCCTGTTGTTTTTTTTTTTTTGGAAAACTCATTTCTTTCTTTCAAACAAAAGAAATAGGATATTAAAAACGGATAATAAAACAGAGAAATTAAGAAAATATGGTTATTTGTAAAAAAAAATAACAAAGAAAAAAAAGTTTATCTGATTATTAATTAATTCAATGAATACAGGATACTACATTAGGAAAAAAAACGAATAATAAAACAAACAAAAAAAATAGGAAAATATAGTTGATTGTAAAAAAGTAACAAAGAAAAAAAAGAGTTTATCTGATTATTTTTTTCTTCAATGTTAGTTAATCCGATGAATTAAAATAAGAATTCGTCAAAAATAAAATAATTTTTTTTTTGGGAGGAATACCTACTTTTATTCTTTTTTACGATTAAAAAAACAAATAAACTTTTGTATTTTTTAATAATACTAAAAAAATCATTAAATTACATGTAACAAATTGGTTTTTAAATCGTTGATTAAAAACTAATAAATCCATATTTCTAGCAACAGAATAATATCATTGCCATTGACCAAAAAAAAAATGAATATAAAATTATAATCAAAAAAATATTCTTTTTATTCTCGTTTTTTTAATTCCATTCTTTTTTTCAATTGCACTTTCCAGTTGGGAATAAAAGGGTGTATTTTTTTTGTCTAGACAACGAAAGTAAATGAAGGTCTCTGGGGCAGTGGGATTCTTTTTTATCTAGGCCATGGTGAGGAAAAAAAAAACACATCGAGGTGGGGGAATAATGAGGGTTTTTTTTCTGGGTCAATGCGACCTTCCTTTCTCTCCCACTTGAGGTAAAAAAACGAAAAATAAAAAAGAAAGAAACAATAAAAAGACAAAAAAAGAAATATTATTTTTGGAATTTTGTGAATAGAAAAATCGCCATGAATTATATTGCAAGTTTTATAGTTATTGAATGTAGAGACCTGGAAAGACGAAATTCATTCTGTTCAAAAAGAAAAGTTAATAAAAATAATGCTGTATACATCCCAGTCACTAAAAATGGAATCGGTAAGATTGAACACTTTTCACAACTGGCCTGTATCTTTTATCCCGGCAAAAGATTTAGCAAAGGCAGGCTTTGTTTATATTCAATGTAATGATAAAGTGCAGTGTGTGTTTTGTCGGGGTATTTTAGCTATTGGCGTTACGGAGATTCCCCGATGTTGGAACATCGTAAATATTTCTCTGGTTGTCCGTTTGTCCTAGGTCAAGATGTTGGTAATATTCCAAACTAGTGAAGAGGAAACAAAATATCTCGAACGTTATTGTTCCCTCAAAAAAAACAAAAACATCCTCAACTTTTTTTTCATGTTATGACATGTCTTTCTTCTTGTTTTGCATGTCATAACATGCATTTCGCAAAACAATACCGACATTTGCACAGGTTAGAACGGACTTTTTTTCATTTCTCGATGTATTACTTTTTTTGTTCTTTGTTTTTTTTATCGAAACAAATAAATACATTTACAATGTCTGAATATGAATTTATTCATAGTAGGGAATTCAAATTACAGCCGTTTAATTGCATCTTGAGTGGACCCAGTGGGAGTGGTAAGACAGAATTTTCAAAGAAGTTTCTAAAGTATAAAGACAATATAATTGATCAACTCCCAATGGAAATTTACTGGCATTATGGCATTCATCAGCCTTGGTTCAGTGAATTTACTGGGATGGTTAAATTTCAAGAGGGTGTACCTGACGTGAAAAAGTTTGATTCGGTCACTCCAAAATTAGTGATTATTGATGATTTGATGGGTGTAGACAATAATGCGCTAGAACCTTTATTTACTAAATATAGCCATCACAAAAATTGTAGTGTTATTTACATGGTTCAAAACTTATTTCATAAAAGCAGTGCCCATCGCACAATCAGCTTAAACACTCATTAGTTTGTCCTCTTTAAAAACGTAAGGGATTTATCTCAGATAATGTTCTTTGCCAGACAATTATTTCCGAAAAATGAAAAATTTCTTGTGGAAGCCTATCGAGATGCAACTTTATTCCTATTTGTTATTGGATTTGAAACCCAACACGATGGAGGGAGTGCGTTTCCGCACCGGAATATTTCCTGACGAGTCATTGGGTATTTATCGACCAATCAAAAAATAATATTTGAAATCGTTAGGAATATTATTAGCAAAACAATTAAACCGCTCGGGATGAGAGAAAAATTTTTTTGAATAGGATATGGAAATGGACAGCCTGAGAGATGTCACCTTCGAAACAAGCTCCTCATAGACTGATGAAATATGGTCGTATTTTACAGGCAATTCCCCAATTTTCACCTCGCCAAATCAGAGCAGTTATTAAAGAAGGTAATCCCGACTTTATTCATTGTTTATCTGAATGTGTAGGTAATGTTTTGCGTGGGAACGTTCCTGTAACTCCCTATCAAAAATGAAAGCTATCCTGTCACAAGAAAACACTTCGTTTGATTGGCACATCAAAATTACCCATTCACAAAAAAAAGTCAATTCTAGTGCAGCGAGGTTTCGGACTTCTTCCCTTTGTTATTCCTGCTTTGGCGGGACTATTCGGCGGGCTGCTAGGTAGCAACCGATGAAGAAAAAAAAAAGCAATTGATAATAAATGGAACACGGTGGAAAATTTGTTGTTTTACCGGAAGAACTGGCCTCACAAATGCTGCGAGGGTCCACACAAAAATATGACCCGTCTCAAAATATTCTACAGAAACTATCTTCTTTGAAAAAAGAACTTGATCATCTTTTCAACGATAACACCTTACCAAATGATTTAAAAAGTAAATTAGTTAATAATATATAGCAGCGTTTTCAAACATTTTATAATCAGAACAGAGTAGACTGCACGATCCTGTTTTACAGTCAATGACCGAGAATGTTGCGTCAGACCGTGCCGACATGAAAACCGATGTGTCAAAGGAAAAAAAAGAAATTCAAACTTCATCAGGTGTTAGTTGGGAAGATGCAGTTTTGACTCGTATCCTATCAACCTTTTGCAAAAAAATTGTTGGAACGTTTTAAAGCATTGGCCGATGCGGGATGGGATTCTAAATCGGGAGAATTGATGATTCGAGGTGAAAACATTTTTCAAAGTAGTATTTTTGATTTAATGAATCATCTGGTGAAGCAGAGCAAAAAAAATTCAATTGGTTGGATTCAATTCCATAATCTTTTAACTTCTATGCCGTTATCAAGAGAATACGTACCGAACAATAAGCAGTGGAAAATTATTTCAAATTTACAAGTTCCCGCAGACAAAAAGAAAAATGGAAATACAAAAATACAGGTACAGTCAGGGCAGGGAAAATGGCAGTCTTATCCACAGCTGTGGAAAAATTATTGAGATCGATTTATTTCGATCCAAAACATCCAGCATCGTTTGACGGAGTACAAAAATTATACAAGGCAGCCAAACAGCAAAATAAATCTATTACTCTTATTCAAGTCAAACACTGGTTGAAAAGACATGATAACTATACTCTTTTTAAACCGGCTAGAAAAAATTTCCCATGTGGGAAAACAAAAGTATCCGTTATGAACGAACAGTGGCAGGCAGATCTTATTGATATACAAAAACAGGCAAAATTTAATGATGGTTTTCGATTTTTACTCGTTGTAATAGACATCCTGTCGAAATGCGCCTTTGTAGTACCACTGAAAAACAAAACAGGAGTTAGTATAACCGAAGCCTTTGAGCATGTTTTAAGGCGGAGGACGTTGAACCACCTGATCGTTTACAAACCGATAAAGGTCGTGAATTTGTCAACAAAACCTTTCAGACATTTCTAAAAGAACATAATGTTCACTTTTTTACATCACAAGATCCAGTTGTTAAAGCTTCGGTTGCTGAAAGATTTGTGAGAATGTTTCGGTCAAAACTTTTCAAATATTTTCATTTTACTGGCTCCTATCGCTATGTTGATGCTTTAAAAGATTTGGGGGATGCCTATAATAATAGTTTTCATTCGAGTATTGGTATGGCCCTAAATGACGTAACCGGTTTGAACCAACATCTTGTATGGCAGCGCCTCTATGGAAGAACTCCGAATACGTCACGGCGACCACCAAGCGTGTCATTTAAGACAGACCAGCAGGTATTAGTTCGGCAAGAAGATCATTCCAAAAGGCATTCGAAGGTTTGTGGACTCGAAGCCTGCAGGTATATCGTTTAAAAGACGGGTCGGGTGAACAAATACGTGGAACATTTTTACCCCTGGGAATTACAGTCCATTGAAAAAAGCGAAGATAGTTTCTATCCCATTGAGAAAATTCTTAAGGAAAAAGGACGAGGAAATAAGAAAGAATATTTAGTTCATTGGCAAGGATACAGTCCTGCTTTTGATAGCTGGGTTAAAATTGGGGATTTACAACAACATATTTCTAGTACCTAAACAAAAAATGGATGAATTTTATCTGACCCTTCTGAGCAATTCCAGCATGTCCTTCTTTCCGAAAAATACAATTTCCACTTTCACAACCAAACTACCAAAAAGATTTGAATTAAAAGATCCCTATGAATGTGCCCTGGCCGAAGTTAGTTATCAGCACAGTTGGTACAACAAAAGCGGTAATGATGGCGTGTTTCGAGTTATAAGTTATCCCTCTTTCCGTGTTACCATTCCATTAAAACCACAGTTTAAAAGCGCTGACAAATTCATTCGTAAAATTATAGCAAGTATTCAAGATCATCCCATAGAAAATCTTTCCAACGAAGTAATGTTTTTGCTAGTTTTCAATCGTGTTATCGTTTCCCTACCACACGGAGCAGAAATCCGAATGTGCCAGCCACTAGCTGTTAGGTTTTAATCAGTCTGATCTTTTACGAGTGTCGGATGAGGAAAATTTAAAGCAGACACTGGTTGTATTTAAAGAAAGTACAACAGCCAAAGACACACCAACCTTTACAGATATCGATCTTTCGAAAGCACCCTTTTTTTTTCGACTTTGAACTAAAAGGAGCAAGCTCTTCGCTGATTAATGAATTCAAAATTCCTCAGGGCTATTTTTAGAATGCAGCACACCTAACTCAGTTAATGTCAGCTCGTGTTAAGGATCGCTTTCGTTACGAGGAAGAGAAAACACCAGTTCAATTCACCTATAATAATATCACCCATAGAATTGCTCTTGAAATAACAGGCTATTTTAAAGTAATTTTAACTCGCGAATTATCTGAACTTTTAGGTTTTCTCGGTCAGACAGAATTCCTTCAAACCATAGAGGCTAGCTCGGTCATTGACTTGAACGGGGGGTTTTATAGTATTTATATCTATTCAGATCTGATTGATAATTCAATTGTTGGCGATGTAATGGCCCCACTTTTACGTATGGTGCAAATTCATGGTAAAGATGGTGACTTAATAACAGAGTCCTATACCAATTTGTTTTATAGACCCCTATTGCATCATTCGTTTGACAAAATTACAATACATTTGAGAAATGACATTGGCCTTCCCATGGGGTTTCCAGAGGGGAAGGACCTCATTAACTTGCATTTTCATAAAATACGACAGTAAGAGGTAAAGTTAACAAAACATTTTGATTGGTGAAAAAAAACTCCAACCCTCCCCTCCCCCAGTGGTATTAATAAAAGAAAAAAAGTGACTCATTTGTGTTCCAGAAAGAGATGCATTCAATACGATACAACCCCCACTCCTGTATTTGCTACTATGCAAATCAAATCATTGGATCGGAATGCACCAACAACGTTCCTTTCTACAGTGGTGTTCGCTATCAAAAGGGAAACGGGCTTGGCAGTGTATTTAAATCATTTATTTCGTTGGGCCAAACCAGTGTTAAAAAAGTTCGCCTACTCGGCAGGTCGTTACGCTCTAAGAAGCGGTAATTGTATTCTGGATGACGTTGAGCAAGGTGAGACGCTTCAAAACGCCACCAAAAAAACAGCTTCAGCAGACACTGAAAGACGTAATTTCCGGTCAGACAGGAAGCGGACCTGGACTCGGTAGGTCGTACAGCAGACGAAAGTGGCTCAGTGCATTCACCGACCAATCCGGTGACAGGTCATTGTTAAGGACTGCCGTTGCCGTTGGGAAAAAAAGAAGGAAAACAACGGCGAAAGTGCGGCATCAACGTTCTCGTACCACCACTGCCGTAAGCAGAAAAAGAAGACTACATCCAAAAAAAAAATAAAATAGAAAAATTCAAAAAAACAACGAGGACAATCTCCAAAGTACATTTTTGATTCCTGAAAATAGTAATGGCTGGTGAGGGACAATTAATTCATTGTAAGTCGGAGGAGAGTTTTAAAAACGAATTAGATCTTTTCACTCTTCCTCCAACACAAGTTGTTATTCAGAATGGAGCTGAATATCACCCGATTGCCTCCATCACCGAAACGGGACCCATTGAATTCATGATCACCGGTGCCGGCGATGAATATTTGGACTTATCAAAAACTCTCCTCAGTGTACGTCTGAAAATAGTGAAAGGTGGTGATTTGACACCTATCGGGGAGGCAGATTAGCACCGTTAATCTAATACTTCATTCACTATTCACTCAAGTCGATGTCTACTTGGGTGATAAACTTGTTTCTGCCTCAGACAATTGCTATCCCTATCGTGCCTACATCGAATCCTTTTTAAATTACGGCCTTGACAGTAAAAAAACTCTGTTGTCTGTTGCTGGTTGGTACGAAGACAAGGCGGGTCAATTCAACGACCTCGATCTGCTCGCAGCCAATGCCAACCCAGGACTCAAAGACTGTCACTTGCTCGTGAGTGGTGGAAACACTGTCGAGCTGCAGGGTAGCCTTCACGGCGATATCTTCAGACAGAACAAGCTGATTCTTGACAAAGTGAACATTCGAGTTCGTCTGATTCGAAGTAAGAATCAGTTTGTGCTCCTATCACCAGATGAAAAAGCCGATTACAAAGTGGTCATCGAAAGTGCTTTCCTACATGTGCGAAAAGTGAATGTTATTCCAACAGTTCAAATTGCCCATATGAGAATTTTGAACTCCACACCTGCCAAGTACCCCATTACCCGTGTCGAATGCAAAATTTTTTCCATCCCGGCTGGTAGTCTTCAGGGCAACCTCGACAATGCCTTCATTGGACAAATTCCCAAGAGAATTATCTCGGGTCTGGTGAAAAATAGTGCCTTCAACGGATTCTACAAGGAGAATCCGTTCTTCTTTCATCATTTCAACGTGAATCATCTTGTTATCAGTGGACGGTCGAAACGTTCCCAGTCAACCGGTTCGACCCGATTACGATAAAAAACTCTAAGCTAGAAATTATCTCTCTGTTAACTACAACGGGTCGGTACCTGGACGATGCCGGCCTGGGAATAGACTGTCAATCTTATCCTGGCGGATCGACATTGTACGGATTTGACCTGTCGGCGGACCTGGCAGGTGGCAGTGAACATTTTCAACTGACCGAGCACGGTACAGTCCATATAGATGTACGATTCAAAGCTCCACTGGAACACACGGTGAATGTGTTTGTGTATGCTGAGTTCCAAAAAATCATTGAAATAGACAGTAGCAGAAATATCTTAATTGACTAAAAAAAAAGAAAAGATAATGAACACATTACAAATCAGTTCCTTGTTAAGCTCTCATCCCGAGATGAGAAGTAAATTTGGGGCTGTTTACGCTTGTGATAGACTTCCAGGAAAAGCTTTACACCAGGCGTATGTTGTGAACTTGGACGATCATTCAAAGCCGGGTTCTCATTGGGTTGCCCTGTATTTTCATCAACGAGAATCAAGTGTGTATTACTTTGATTCCTTCGGTAATCCAATAAATAATCCTTTCATTAGACAATTTATTTGGAAAAACGCAAAACAACTTCGAGAAAGTCGTGTCGTTATTCAGGGACCTTATACCCAAACTTGTAGTGCCTACTGCATTTATTTTATATTACTTATGACTCGGGGGTTTTTCTTATAACGAATTTCTTGATATGTTCACGAGAAAAGTTGTAAACAATTTTATCCTATTCAATGGACTTAGAGACCATTTCGGTGAACAACTTCGTGAAATTCGTAGAAATCAACCCGTAGTCTGTTCCACTACTCAATCATGTAATGCCTTACTGAGTCTATCACAACCTGATGATGAAGAATAAAACAGTGAAAAAAAAGGAAAAGAAAAAAAACACAGTGTAAAAAAATAAAATGATGTGATGAATTTTTTTACTTTTTTTTTTTTGGAAAAAAAAGGTTTTTTTTCAGTATGTCAAGGTTAATTAATTCTGGTGTTGCTTGTATAAATATATTCATGTAATGTTCACATTGTCATGTATTACATTTTTATTTTTTTCTTGTAAAAAAAAAATGGGTGAGTTATTCGCTCTAGATAAGTAGAAAATAGTACAATTCAATTTTTTCCTCTTGCACTATTTCTGTATTTTTTGTAAAAAAAAAGAAAAAAAATGGTGAAAGGGTTTTTTTTTTCCAATTGGTGAAGGGTTGTTGTTTTTAACATTCACTGTAAGAAAATGTTTTTTTTTTTATAATTATGCATTAAATTTACATTCATTCATTCATGTAAAAAAAAGTTCAATGAACCATGCCATGTAATAAAAACATTATGTGTAAAAAAATAATAAAACAAATTGAATGCAATTTTCTCTCTCTTTCTCCATGTCTCTGTTGTGATTTCATTATTTAAAAAAATTAAAAATTAAACCTATACCCTCTTTAAGAAAAAAAAAGATAAAATAAAAAATACCACACCATTCAAACTACAATATACAAAAAAATCTCTCTCTTTTCTCTCCCCACAACCCACAACAAACATGACGCGGCACACAACCATAACAACTGGCTCGCTCTCTCCCCACCTTCCTCCATGACACCGCCGGCAACCCTACCCTCACCCAAAAACAATCAAAAACTTAATAAAACCAATAAAAACAACAATAACTGAACCAAAATCAACAAACCAACTCAACACAACCAAATACAAAAAAGTCAAAATACATACCTTCCAAACCAACAAAAACATACATTGGCACCAAGTGACCCACGAACCCTGGTCGCTACTGACCACCACCACTACTCTACTATATGCACACATCGCCAGTCACTCTCATTATAGTTGAGAAAAGTCGTAACAAAGTAGGTTTATTGGAAAATGTGCCTGGAAAGATGGAGTTAGGAATTATATTTTACTTACAATAAAAAAGATATCTGTGTAACTCAGGTCATCTTTACAATTAAAGCAATAATATTAATTGCTTTCTCAAAATAAAAATTCGTTACTATCTACTTAGTTTTTAATGTGTACTGTAAGGGTATAATAATTAGAATGAAGGAATATGAATAGTGTATCAGGGGTTAGCAATAAGTGATTAAAACGTTAATATAATATTACTATTATTATAGCTCAAAACAATTCGGGATAACTAAATTTCTTAAGTTAATAAAATTTTTATTATAGAAATGATATGTTAGTTGAAAAACAGGATATCTGGTTACTTAAAATAATATTAAAATTTCTAAAGCTAATCCCTTAAAAAATTCGTATTCTTGTAACACACAATTAAATTACATTCTTATGTTATATAACTATTAAGTTTTTATTGGTTAGATGCTTATAATCAGCAATTTCTTTAAAGTTAGGATTTGTTATTAATTTATTTATATTTTACCTTAATAATATACTTAATAAGGAAGAAAAGACCAAGGGGAAGACCAAGAGATAAATGGATTGGAGGAGTGTGTCCGAAAGAGGGGGGAGGACTGGAACAGGGTGACAGAGGAAAGATGGTGGGAGATAAGAACTAGGTGGAGAGGCTTATGTTCCCGACAGACCCAGCCTGAGGTTGGAAGCTGTAATGGATGAGACAGAGAGAATATACTTAATATAAATGTTAATATAAGTAGATAAAAGTTAATTATAGTAGGAAAAGTAAAAATAAAATTTAATAATTCTTCTATAAGTTATTCGCCTGTTTATCAAAAACAGGGTTTCTTGCAAGTGATAAGGACTCTGACCTGACCAATGAGTATTAAATGGCTGTGGTATTTTTACCATGCAAAGGTAGCATAATCATTAGTCTTTTAATTGTAGACTGGAATGAATGGTTGGACGTAATAACAACTTTTTTATTTTTAAATATTGAATTTCACGTTTTGGTGAAGAGGCTAAAATACAACAAAAGACAAGAAAACCCTATCAAGTTTTATTATGAATTATTGTAGTTGAGAGGTAATTTTAAAATAAGTGTGAATTTTGCTGGAGTGGCGAGTTGAAAACTAATTAAGATACAAAATTTTTGATTAATTGATTAAATTACTGTAGGGATAACAGCATAATCTTATTTGAGAGTTATATCGACAATAAGGATTGCGACCTCGATGTTAGATTAGAATACCTTCTTGGAGCCGAATCTAAGAGTGGTGGTCTGTTCGACCATTAAAATTTTATGTGATCTGAGTTCAGACCAGTGTGAGCCAGGTCGGTTTATATCTTTGGTAAAATATTGAGTTTTTAGTACGAAAGAACCAAAATTTTGGGATTATCCATATAAATAAAGGCAAATTAAAGGGTTTATAAAGATAAACATTTTAACTTGGCAGAAATTATGCGTTAAATTTAGGATTTAAAGATGTTCAATACAGTTGTTAAGGTGGCAGAGGATGTGATAGATTTAAGCTCATTGAAAATTTTATTTACAAGAATATTCTTTCTTGATGTTATAGGGATAAAAATATATCAAAGAAAATATATATCTCTAACGGTAAAGATTTGGCCTATATTTCATAACGTTCAACAGCTCGAGTTCCAATTCATGTGGAGAATAAGAACGATTTTGAAGTTAAACTTCAAAATAAATTTAAAAGTATTGTCCATTACCCTCTTATTCAAATCTTATTTGTTTGTGAAAATGGAAGTATTATAAGAATTAAAATAGATGTAAGTAAGGCAATTACTCCTCCTAGTTTATTAGGGATGGATCGTAAAATAGCATAAGCAAATAGTAACCATATTCAACCAGAATGATATTCCTAAGGGACTGGCTGGAGTAAAATTTTCTGGGTCAGCTAGAGAGTAAGGAAAAAGAGAAGAAATTACTATTAATGAAGTTAGTATAAATAAAATACCTAGCAAAGAGAAAAAGGGGTGAAAAGGAATTTTCTCAGAATTTCTGTTGATACGTCTGGGGTTACTAGAACTCTGTTTGATGAAGAAAAAGTAAGTGAACTATTATTATTGCAGCTCTAGTTAATGGAAGAATAAAGTGAAATGAGAAAAATTGAGTGAAAGTAGAATTATCCACTGCGAATCCCCCCCCCCATTCATTGGACTAGAGTGGAACCAATGTATGGTACTGTGGATAATAGGTTAGTAATTACTGTGGCATCTCGGAAAGATATTTGTCCTCATGGCAAAACATATCTACAAAGGCTGTTATTATAGTAATAAGAAATAAAGATTATCTTCACATTGGCCATGGTATTTATTATGGTTCATTTATCTTCACCATACATGAAAATTAGGAGTAAAGACAAAAGAAATAGGCTCCATTGGCATGAATGAATTGAAGGATTCATCCTTTATTGACGTCTTGACCAATGTGATCAATAGCTTGAAAAGCTAAATTGATATCACTTTTAGAATGTATTGCTAGGAATAGACCTGTAACTGAGTCCCTAAACATACTCTCAATAATGAACCAAAATTTCATCAGGAGGAGATATTAGACGGGCAGGGGAGATCAATTAAGGATCCATTAATTGATCACACGAAAACACTCTCTTTATTTAAAATTATCATTCAGAAGATAGTTTAATATCATTAACTTCCAAAGAAACTCTAATTTAGATTTACAAAATCCAAGTTTTATTTACACTATTAAAACTAATGATAATATTAGTAGTTTCTTTAAGGTTATTATTTCTTACTTCTTTGATTTATATAAGATGAATAAGTTCTTTTGCATGAATTATGATTTATGTTTTAGTGTATTTATATTATATTTTGAGAGAACTGGTTATTCATGATTGACATGTTGTATAGGGGGGACTCAATATCAATGACTTTATTAACTAACTTTCTGAATTCTAGCACTAATAGTTTTGTCTATATATAAGGTGAAACATGATTCTCATGGTAGAAAAGAATTTGGGGTTGTAAATTTATTTTTGTTAATTTCTGTATTTATCAATATAAAGTTTTTTCTTTTTTGATGAAGGTGTAGATTTAGATACGAAAAGTATCCACTGCATTTCTATTTTGCTCGGTATCTATACTATCAGTGTGTGAACTATCAGAAGCCTGAAAATAAAAAAAAATAAAAAATTATTAGGTCCTTTTTATTGCGCTAGCCAACCTTGTTAAATAAAATCCCAATTCTGTTATTTTAAAATTGTTTTTATTTCAACTGGACATGTTTTGAGAGTCTACTCTTATCCTCAGCAATCTTGTATTTTTCTTAAAACTAATCAATAAATAAAAATTAAAAAAGTTTTTAAACAAAAGTAGTGTTCTATAAATTTTATAAACAAAATTTTGTTAATATCAAAAGTATTCATGAATATTTTTTTTTTTTTTTTTTTAAATTTTTATATTATTGCTATACCTAGTCTAAGACTAACCAATAGCTATTAACCTAGTTTATTACTTAACTTATATTATAGTCTATTATATTATCATCTAGTTGTAAGAATCTGTCCATTGACATATCTTATTTTTTTTTAATTCTGCTTACTACTGTTCCCATATAAATCTAATAATTTAGTCCTTTTCAATCTTCTTTTGATTGTCTTATTATTCAATAACTTGAATGCTTCTCTATTTGGATGGTGCTGTAGTCGTATTTTGTGCTTTTGGGCCATTTTTTTTATTTCCTCAGCTACACATTCCATCTTCAAATCCCTGTGTAAATCAGAGTTTCTTATATACCAGGGAGCATTAACTATGTTTCTTAACACTTTATTTTGAAATCTTTGTATTATTTGAATATTACTCATTTTAGAGCAACCCCACATCTGTGCTCCATACAACCAAATTGGTTTCAGAATCTGTTTATATAGTAAAAGTTTATTCTCTACTGTCAATTGTGATGTTCGACCAATCAGCCAATAAAGTTTCCTATATTTAATTTCCAATTCTTCTTTCTTTTTTTTAATATGTGTCTTCCATCTTAGTTTGGCATCAAGATTCATACCCAAATATTTAGCCTCATTCACAAAAGGTATTTTTTGTCCATTCATTTCCAACGGTATTACTTTATTCTTTTTATATGTAAAATTTATATGTACCGATTTATTTTCATTAAGCCTTATTCTCCATTTTTTAGTCCACCTGTTTATATTTTCAAGAGCAGCTTGTACCTTTTCTGCTGCCTTTTCAAAATTATCCTCAACTGCTAATGTGGCAGTATCATCAGCAAATGTTGCTATAATTGTGTTTTTTTGTTTCAGGAATATCACAAGTATAACAAGTACAAAATAGGGCCCAGATTCATGAATATAAATCTTTTTTTTGTCCAGTTTACAGACTGGAAAATCATTGAGAATGGTTTCGAAAAGAATGAAACATCCGAAAAGATGCTGCAGATCAATCGACCGCAAAAATGTCATCATTAAAGCACCTCCTGAATCCGGAAGTTTATACTACAATAACAAAGACACAAACAGTATACTGTCTTAATAGCAGTTGTAGATCATAAATATTGCTTCAGTTTTATAGACATAGGATGCAATGGGCGGGTTTCTGATGGAGGCTTATTTTGTAACTGTAGTTTTGTCACCTTGGGTAAGGGGGGGGTACCCCCATGATCTAATAAAACCCAAAGATAAGAATTATCTTTATCTCTGTCCCCAGAGTTATTTAATAGACAAATAATCCCGTGGATCAAACCTGTACTTACAACCTATTCCGTAGAAGTAGTGCGACTATCATTGGGTAAAAATGGCATTCTGCTGGGCTCAAGGTTTTCCCGCCAAATTCCAGACAGAGGACTCCACGTACGGCCGATGTTTACTTCCGCACCAAGCAAAGAAGAATTTTGAGAAAGTATCCTTTTACTGGAAACAGAGTGACCTGTTAAAACCACCTGAAATATTCCCAATTATAACCAACCCTTCAGATCCACAAGATCTTGTTCTCTTAACACAAATTTATCGTCGTCATCCAACTTAACTAAGACAGTAAACTTTTATAATAGATACACATGAATAAATGGGTCAAAATCCATTTCTATAAATAACATATTTATTTATCAGATAATGTAGGCATAAAAGAATCAAAAAATCAAAAAAATAGATATGTAAGGGTGCCGGCGCGCTAGATACTTTTCAGTTTAGTCATAAAAAAGGAAGAATAGAATGTTGGCCGGAGGCAGGTCATTAAAAGAGGGGAGATTCAAGTATACCGTCTACAGTTAGCCGCGCACACTATAAATTTTTTAATTTTTGAAATTTTTTACTACTTTGGGAGAAGGGTCCTGTCGGAAATTGCAAGAAAATGAAAAAGTTTGCAGGCAAAAACGGGGAAATGTATTTCAGTTGCAGCGTGCGCATTGAAAATAGATTTTTTTTTTTCCGACCCTCAGGCATAAAGCTGGAAATAGACAAAGAAAAGACCAAGAAACGAAATAACTCGAGATATTTCAAATAAAAGGTTACGATTGTATTGCTGAAAAGGATTGCTCAGTTGAAAATTAAATCGATAGTTATTTTAATTTCTTTTTTCTTTTTCTGAGATAATGTATTTTCTTCAATTTTTTACGTAACATATCTACCAACCTAAAAAGGCATTATAAATGGCATTGTATATTTAAAAAAATATACAACACAGGCATTTATCCAAATTCATGGAAGATCGCTTATACGATTCCAATCTATAAAGGAGGAGATCAAAAAGATCTAACAACTACAGACCAATTGCTCAAATATCCAATATATCAAAAATAATAGAAAGTTATCTATCACAACAAATTTACAACTACATAACTCAAAAGAAACTACTAAATTTTTGTGCTTGCTTTTACGCAGGACAAGGAAGTTTTATATTTTGCCCCCTTTTTAATTTTTAGTTGGGATTTCTTCGGTGGGAGGTCCCATTCTCGGGTGCGAGAGTCGGGATACTAACACCGTGCGCACTTTCTGAGTTGTCATCGGAGGAGTTTGGCTGGCTGAGGAGTCCTAATGAGGACGAAACGGTCCCTCCCAGTCTCTTCCCGATGACAACTCAAAGTGCGAATCCTAACTTTAGCTTTGTGCCTTCTGATGGATTTCTATTTTCTATTTATTTATTAATAACCAGTATGCTTATCAGAAAAATATGAGTACAACACATTTACTAATCAAAGTTAATGAGAACATTAACAAATCATTAAATGAAGGTAGGATTGTATACATAGCTTTTATCGACTTCAAAAGGGCGTTTGACTCCATTGACCACAAAATTCTATTAAAAAAACTCAAACAGATAGGTATAAGAGGAAATGAAATTAAAATAATTGAAAATTACTTGAGGAATAGAAAGTTTAAAATTAAAATTGGAAACAAAATAAGCCAAACTTACAATAAGAAGAGGAATTCCTCAAGGTTCGAACTTAGGACCACTATTATTCAACATATTTATAAACTCAATAAGTAAAAGTATAAGTAACGCGGAAATATATTTATATGCAGATGACATAATTTTAATTACGACAGATTTAATCCAAACAAAAGCTCACGATAAATTGCAAAATGAACTGAACAACATTAATAAATAGGCATATAATAACAAAATGAAAATAAATGGAGAAAAAACAAAAATCATGATAATCAAAAATAAAAATAGAAAAATAACTAACAACGAAACACTAAGTCTACATGAAATAGAATGTTCAAACATAAATCAAATTATCAACAATTCATCGAGTAACTGTAATTGTAATAAGATAGAAATTATTTCTACATACAAATATTTAGGAATACATATTGACAACAAATTCAGTTGGAATAAACAATACAATTTTGTTTCGGGAAAATTGGGATCGTACTCATATCTTTTCTATCACATTAAAAATATGTTTCCCTTCAAACAAAAACTAATAATTTATAAATCTCTGGTAGACTCACTGTTGAACTACGGTTTAGAACGATGGATAAACATAAACAAACAACAAATGGAAAACATAAACAAACTAACAATGAAAATATTTAACAATGTGTATACAAATTACA
>JAFIDM010038116.1:54643-68504 GCA_023159025.1 Thereuonema tuberculata | reverse complement strand
TATCCATTCGGTTGGTTTAAACGCTATATCAGCGTTAAAAAAAAAAAATCGACTAAATCCCACTCCATTTTTTTCTCATCAGAAATATTGCACTTGATTTGTATTGGGATAGGTTACACAACGGAGCAGTTTTGCTCCTCATAAGAGTCTGGAAAACATTTCCGTGTGTTTGTGTTTTTTTTTCTCCATTGCATGAAGTAATTAATTAACAGCCACCCTGTGGTTTTGGCGGTTGCTGAGTTTTTCGTGCACGGAATGCCTCCGTTCACGCCCTGAAAAACAGAAATAAATATTGTAGTTAGTAGCGGTTGGTTCATGGACGACGGTCAGTTTTTTTGCAAGAAGCATGTCTTTGTATTGTCCTGGATTCATTCAAAAACATTGGATTCCCTCGAGGAGACATTGATTGAAAAAAAGAAAATGCAAATGGATAGGACGACTTGAAATGATGAAATTCTGTTTTTATGCAGATGGTCAGAGATAGAACTCGGCGGCTTCAGGGCAGAGGAAAGCCAGTGGAGGTAAGGTCTTACTGGTGCTGTATTGAAAACGCTAGGTTGTTGTAAGTCAAGGCTGTTTGAGGACAACGTGGAGTTGACTCGCAAATGTGTTGCTCCCAACAATTCCCAAGCCCACCCAGTTTGTCGAGTTGTGACTTGACTGTCATAGGTCCGTTGTACACAAGGGATATATATATATATATATATATATATACAGGAACTTAGGTTTACCGAGCCGTAACTGATATGAAATCTAAAAGGGAGTAATAATAATAATAATGACGTCCATTACGATTTCCTCCAGTGTCATCATCTGTCCCTTACTTCTCAAATCTTTTAAAGTTACTTGAACCTTATCGCTTACTACATACGAAAATGCCAAGTTACGATCTTTCTGAATTTACTATTCACGAACGCATTTTAGAAAGCAATTAAAGAATGTTGATCTCGTGAAATAACGGATGTCCTGTGATGCTTCAGAGAATAAAAATAAATAAATTACTACTAAGTAGATTAAGTGTATGTTTTCTAAAAAAATATTGGAAAAGATTCAATAAAAGAGGGATATGAAAGAGTGCTCGTAAGAAAAAAGGATTGATATACAAATAGTATTTGCGATCAACAAATATTAATGATTTGTTAGGCGACCCATAGAATGCATCAACATACAATAAAGAAAAATGAAAAAAGCCAAACATGAATAATACAACATTTGTAAGTATTGTTGTAACAATACAATTTCATGAATGTCTCACATATGTATCGTTTTCCCCTACTTGTTTGTAACATATTGTTGTTGCTTTTCGGCTTTGAAAAAGAAAAGAAGTCATGTCTTTTCGAAAATTAAGAGATATTTATTTTAATAAATGTATTGTTTTATACATTTATTTTTGTTTTATTTTGAAGATTTGAAGACTTTTCAATATATAGAATGTCTAGAAGAGGGAGAATTAAGAAGACTTATGATGAATTAATACAAATTTATTCAGGAAGTTTATTAAAAAAAAACATTCAAATTCAGAGAAGTTTTTTTTTTTTTTTTTTTAAGGAATCGAAAAAGATTAAATGAAATAAAATGCACTAATTTAATAACCCATTAATTACTGTTTAGTAAATATTTAAAAGGCCTCGAAACGATGAAAAGTCTGTAACGGTAAAAATAACCTCGCAGTTTCGTTGGTCGTTTAGATTATGTTGGCAATTGCCTAAGCATCGTTGGGGGCTAATACGAAGCCAAGCTGCAGTGGTTGACACACTGTTCTTGATGCGCTGTTAGTGTTCAGAGGCATAGACGGAATGACATTGAAAAACTATACATTATCAGTCTGTATCTCGTTTTGTGTTGAGACGCTCTCCCATATTTCCCCTCTCTCATATTCCCTTTAAACTGCGTTTAAGGCTTGCGTTCTCTTTGATTTAAATTTGCGCGGAATTCCTGCGTGCCTTCGTTTCGGATTTTATAATGAGCGTCTTCAGAATTTAATCCGAAAAATTCCACTTAATATATCAGTCAAAAAAAGAAAAAAAAATACCTAAAGGAATTCTGTTTTTTTTTTTGATTCAGTTGAAGATGATTGTGGTAATTAGTGATGCTTATCCACGAGAATATTCTGCCTGTCATCTCCATCCTCCGGAAAAAAACGAGCGTTCACTGAGTCTTGAAATAGAAATTACACGTTATGTAGAGCATAAGGCTTTTTTTTTTTCCTTTTTTTTTTTTTTTCCATTAACATTAATTTTTGCTGTTTCATGAATATGGCAGCTCATTTTTTTTTTTTTTTTGTCTGCTCCAATGACGATGTTTTAATTATTTAATAAGTTCGCTTTCTTTTAAAGTTCTTTTAATTTATTTTTTTAGCTTGAATGTATTGTGGATTTTTTTAAAAACTGTTTCATTCCTCTTTTGCCAGTTTGCACAAGGCAGATTCTTCGTTCCTTCGTAGGTATTTATAGTTAATAAAGGTTACCCGACGTTGCTCGGGCGGAAAAAAAAAGGGAACAAATAATAAATAAAATAAAAAGCAGTAGATCTGAAATTACCCTTATTCATTCCAGTTTGAGTGATACCCAAATTTGGCTTCTATCGTGAAGCGAAGTGAAACAGGGGAAGTAGCCCAGACTCCTATCCATGAAAGTTCACAGCATTCTTACACGGGAACTTCTTTGCACTATAGAGCCTACTGTACGTCACAAAAATAATGAACGTTTCTATGTTTTATTTTCACGGACTAACAAGGAGAGGATAAGGGTTGTATATCAGGGATTTTAATGCCCTTTTGTGAGATAAAAGTACTCATGAAGGTAGTACATCAGTGTAAATGCTTCTAGCTGGCATTAATGCTTGGGTCTGTTGAATCTGTTGCCATTTAGGAGAAAATTTAGCAATAAATATCATCCTGAAATTTACATTTCTTATGTCCACGATATATAATTCATTCAGAACAGAGCTCTATCTTAAAGATCAGAATTGGACTAGACATATAAAGAAACGACTGCAGATGAGTGAGATATGAAGAATATCTTTTAGTACATTTTTAAATTAACTGAAGTGAGGGGGGAAAAAAGATATCTACAAATCAAAATAAAATTTTAGTATATCGTATTCTCATTCTTATTTATCATCTTCTTAATATAGAAAAATGAATGTTTCTTTGTTTGTTTGTCCCATATGCGTTCCTATACCATTCATCAGATTGCGATGAAACTTTGGTGAGTTGTTGTGCGCACGCCCGCGAAGGTTTCTGAATTAGTAGAACCATTTTACAATATCTGGTGCGAGAGGCGTTTCAACAAATGAGTGTATTTCCGGTTTCAACGTTTGCAGTTTCCGGTGCGACTCGCATTTGCAATGACCATCAACAAAGCACAGGGATAACACATGGACAGCAGTATGTGGTTGCTCACGCGTCGGAAAACCTTCTGATTTATTCGTATAGACTGAAAAACAAAAAAATATTGTGTATCCAAAAGCACTTCAATAAACAGAATTAAAACACAAACACTTTCTTTCTTTGAGTGGCATTGCAACGCATGCCGGGTACAGCTAGTAATTGATACATTTTATTTTCCTTATTAATCTCTTTTAAGGATTTCAGTTTTATTTTGTTTCCTTGTGAAAATTTCGAAAATTTATGGGAGTCCAATGACCTCTTAATGTGAGAAATTTCCTCTATTTTGAAAACTCAGATAGAATATTCTGGAGATTTTCATAAAAAAAAAATGCGAAACCATTTCCTTTAAAATTACACAAGATCGTATGCGGCTTATTTCATTGAATTCATAAAGATTTGATACACTTACGTTTGCTGTAAGGTAGATAAGTATGTGGCTAATCTTCGCTTTTTCATAAAAAATTGATCACCTGAATTTAGTTTAGCTGCTTAAATTAGTTTATTAATTAATCAATTTTTCGTCGAAAAGTTTAAAGTAATAGTTTTGAGCCAATACTAAACATCAATCGTATTTCTATGCAGTACAGCTTAGTTTTACCTCTGTAGCTTCAATTATATTCTTTAGTTGTCGAGAATATTCTAAAGAAAAATTATATTTATTTTCTCAGTTACGGTTTTACGGTTTTTTTGCGGTCTGCAGTCAAAATCGTAAATGTTTTTTTTTCTCTTATGTTTTGGAGTATTGGCAGTCCCTCCCTGTGAACAGACGTTCGCTTCTGTGCCAATTTTACGGCGTTCAGCAACCGGGGAAGAGTCGGGAAAACAAGCAGAAATCGGCGTTGTTACATCAGGGATGTCAGTTTTGAATGTTTTAGAATCGAAACTCCTATCTTTGAAATGGTGGTCGCGCCTTTAGTTTTTTCTTGTTCTCTGTTTAAACATTCATTGCTAGTTTTTTTGATGCTTCATGCTTCTGTAAATTGCTAACCCCATCCCTTTAAACTCTTGCTTTTTTTTTTTTTAATTTCGTTTTGTACATGTTTTTATTATTTCAGCACCTAGTTTTTATATCCAGCGAAATCCCATCCCAGTGTGTTTTTTACGATCAGAAGTCGGCCATCAAAGGAGACTGAAAGTGATCGATGACTGGGATCCCCTGCCTACGGGATCTTAAGAAACGCCGGTCGAAAGAGGTGGAATGGATCTGGAAGGGCTCTTGGTTTGTTTTGCGCCAGAGAGCGGAAAGGCTTTTTCTATATAATGTGATGTATTTGTATTGCGGTCTTTGCACCGTTCAATAACGATTTCCTGTTAGTCTGTTCTTTTGTCCTGGCAATCTCACACATACATACACATACCAATAGCTTGCTAACATTCTCCAGTGCCAAGTTTTATCAAAATCCAGCTTAGCTGCTGCTGTACGGAACTTGATACATTAAAAGTAGACTTTGCTATTTAAAGTAGACTTCGCGCTGGCTCAGTGTGAGATCTATGTTTTATTATTATTACGAGCTGTGCCCCGCGGTGTCATCCGCGTTAAATTTGGCCCTTCTCGGTAAGGTTCGGTTCTCGTCGTGCAGCCAAGCCGCCCCCATCGCCGCCGCCGCACCCGTTGGTTGACGTTTATGTTTATTACTTCGCTCCTATTGGTCGTAGCGTGATATTATACAGCCTATAACCTTTCTCAATAAACGGGCTATCTAACGCAAAAAGAATTGTTCAAATCGGACTGGTAGTTCCTGAGATTAGCGCGTTCAAACATACAAACTCTTCAGCTTTATATATTAGTATACAAGATTATTACTATTTAGACAAACCAAGCTTATAAAATCAGCATCTCTGTGTCTGCCTGTTTTCTCCTAGTAACTTTTAGTAATTGTCAGTCTTCTCCTAGTGTATTTATTTATTTACAGGAGAGCTTCTAATTTTGGTGTTTCAGATTATCTCCGTGTGGATTTCTGTGGAGGAATGTGCGCCTGAAGGTGACGAAATTTCCCGTAGAAGCGCAACAGACAACTCTCACCGACTTCAAACACCGAATTTCTTCTAATGTCTAACAAGTTGACGACATCGACTTTCAATTTGGCGCCGTACCTTGATTTGATTAAACATACCGTTCCGGTATGATCTAATGGATTAGGCGGCAGCCTCCCACGAGGAAGATTGGTGGGAACGTGGGTTCAAATCCCCGGCGTCGTCGGCATGAATATGTTTCCTTTCTTTCCTGTGTTTGTCTGCTTCTTGTCCTCTACCTGCTGTCTATGGCAGTGACAAATATTCCAAAATTCTAGGGTTTGTACGAGAGATCCTCTATTGATGAAAGTACACCTCGCAGGCCCTACTCAGACTGAAGGAACTGAAGGATTTGATTAAATTCTTAATTGGGCCGAGTTGATTTAAAAATAGGTATTTGAGGATGTGATCAATTCTCAGTATTTAGTAGACTGCAGATATTCAGCGGAGGCTTTGCATTCGTATCTGTTTTCATGACTAAAAAATAAAAATGGTAAAAAAAGATAATGTATACTACTTGGAGGAGTTAGTGAAGAATTGTTTTCAGAACATGGGAGGGGTGATAGTAGGAGGAAGAAGAATAAAGTGCATAAGATTTGCTGATGATATGGCATTGTTAGCAGAAGAGGAGATGATACTAAGGGATATGCTACTGTAGCTGAATGACAGCTGTGAACAATATGGAATGAAGATAAATGTAAACAAGACAAAGACTATGGTTATCGGAAGAAAGACAAAGAAGATAAACATAAGTATTCGGAATGAGACATTGGAACAAGTGAACAACTATAAATATTTAGGGTGTACTATAAGTAGTGATATGAACTGCTGCCAAGAAGTCAAGAGGAGGATAGCAATAGCAAAGGAGGCTTTTAATAGGAAAAGGAGCATCTTCTGCGGACCTCTGGAAAAAGAACTAAGGAAGAGACTAGTGAAGTGCTTTGTGTGGAGTGTGGCATTGTATGAGCAGAAACATGGACATTACGACGCAGTGAAGAGAAACGACTAGAAGCATTTGAAATGTGGATATGGAGAAGAATGGAGCATGTGAAATGGACAGACAAAATAAGAAATGAAGCTGTGCTAGAAAGAGTGGGTGAAGAAAGAATAATGCTGAAACTGATCAGGAAGAGAAAAAGAAACTGGTTGGGTCACTGGCTGAGAAGAAACTCCCTAATGAAGGATGCACTGGAAGGAATGGTGAACGGTAAAAAAGTTCGAGGCAGAAGAAGATTTCAGATGATCGACAACATTATGGTAAATGGATCTTATGTGGAGACGAAGAGGAAGGCAGAAAATAGGAAAGATTGGAGAATGCTGGGTTTGCAGTGAAGGACCTGCCCTTGGCAGAGAACAATGAATGAATACTAGACTCGTCTTCACTTGTTTTATTATAGTATTAATACTGAAGAGGAAAGGCGTGCATCTTAAGAAACGTGTCTATTATATTTTTATAATTATATTGATTACTTATAATCATACAAAAAATAAGCGTGAGTATCCATTTCTTAATATTATAATCCGTTGCATTCTACACTTCAGTGTTTTTCTGTAGGAAAAGTAGATTTTAAGCTACTTCCGGGTCTTCTTGTTTGATTTGGATTTTCTTCAATTGTAGGAGTTGTATTCTATAATCAGACGAGAGGAAAGAAAGAAAAACCGAAAATGGTGTTTTTCATTTCGTTCTTTCTTTTGCTTTGGAAGTCAGAGGGTGGAGTCAAGTCATATCATTGACATTGTGCTCTCCCTTGACATTGAGAAGCTGCGATGGAGGGAGCCTCTGTAACCCACAATCTTGAGACGTTGGCTTCCGTACCCATCTTTTCATTGCGTTTCTCTTTTCACCTTTAGGATAAAGCGCCCTACCCCCCATACGCCTCTCTCGCTGTATAATTTTGCTCGCATGAAAAGCCGCTTCTGTTGCAGCATTCCATGCATAGCCAAAGCGAACGAGTGGAAGTTCCCTCTTTTCACGGCGCACTGGGCCAGGGCGGAAAACCATATGGCCGACACGTGTATGTTTACGCAATGGCGTTCGGTTTGGGTTACGACGGAGATTTTTCGTAGGCCAACTTTGAAGACGGCGCTTGTGTGTGTGTTTGCATTCTAAATTAGCAATTGACCGACTCAGTTTCACAGCAGATATCGGATGAAAAATTAATTTCTCCTTCTTATCGTGGCTTCCCGTTAAGAGATAGACTCCAGTGCGCTTAAAAGGCCCTGTTTAACTTGTAATTTTCGATAATGTTGGCAGGTTCCGAGAATTAGCAATGTATTATTAATTGAGTGTCTTTAATCTGCAAGGAATTTACTTGAGCTTTAATTCAGGATATCAGAAATTACAAGGGGGGAGGGGGCTACTTTAAAGTCAGGCAGATCTCGGTTATCTAGCTTCTAGTAATCTCATATTTCATATTGTCTCCTGTTAGTATTGTTTCAGTTTAATATTTAATCATGTGTAAAAGTATATAGAGGATATTAGGCTTGAATATAAAAAAAGAAAAAATGCTCTAAAGACATTAAAAAACGGATTTCCATTATTCCCGTTACAGATTTAATTTTTTTTTGCTTGATTTGCACTGACGTGAAACTGTTCCAAAAATTGACTCCGTAAACCAGTGTCTCTCAAAGCCTTTTGAGTTGTCGACCGCCTTTTCTCATATCTTCATTTTGGTTTTTTCGTTTACCCGCATCCATAGAAATTGAATGAAAGTTTGAGATAAATAGAGATAGATAGAAAAACACAATACAAAATTAATAAAAAAAAATATTATTATTATTATTATTATTATGTTTGCATGTTTCAAACCTTGGGTTTCCCCAGCAAAAACAATATGGCGGGTCAAGGACCAAAGCACATACTGCCAAGTGTAAAGATGTGTGCAAGAATGATTAGGGATGTGTGCTTGTGTCCATAAATTTCCTAACTATGCGTGTAGTGTTGAGTACCACAGCCTTCTGCAGTTGTGCATAAGTGTTTTTGTGAAGTCCTAGTGTGCTGAGACTGTGGTGCAATGTGTGAGGCACCAGACCAGTGGCAGACAGAACGATGGGTACAACACGTACTCGATCCTGCCTCCACTGCTTCTGGAGCTCGTGTGCTAGATCAGTGTATTTACTGATCTTGTCTGCGTGAGTTTTCTGCATGTTCTTGCTGATAGGCACTGCAATATCAATTAGATAGGTCTGTTTGTTGACCTTATCAACAAGTGTGATGTCTGGTCTGTTGTGATGTATGGTTTTGTCTGTGTGAATGGGGCGGTCCCAGTATAGTTTATATGAGGGTGATTCTAATACGCTTTGTGGTATGTACTTGTAGTACGGGACCGTGCTCTTAATAAGTGAATGTTTGTGTGCTAGTTGTTGATGAACGATCGATGCTACCTGATTGTGTCGGTGGAGGTAGTCTGTTTGAGAGAGAAGGGGACAGCCTGATATTACGTGGTCGATCGTCTCATGCGTAGTGTGGCATTTCCTGCATTTGTCGTCATGTGTGTTTGCATCGTATAGAATGTGTTTCTTGTAGTTGCGTGTGGAGATGACTTGGTCCTGTATTGCGATCATGAACCCTTCGGTCTCCCCAAACAGCTCACCACTCGTCAGCCATCTGTTCGACGCTTCCATGTCGACATGAGGCTGGCTGAGTTCGTGATGATGTCTGCCATGGAGTTCCTTACGAGCCCATGATTCACGCAGATGCTGAGTGTGGGTGTCAGGGGTGGTGAGTGTTGGAGAAGAGTTTTCAAGGTTCAGGGGTGTGAGGTGTGTGTCAGCCTTGACAATGGCTGAGTGAAGTGAGGAGTCTTCTGCTCTTTGGTGGAAATGTTCCCTAAGTGTATGTACTTGTTTTTCGTGTAGGGTGATGAGGTTGATGAGTCCTCGGCCTCCCTCCTTGCGGGGAAGAGTCATCCTTTCCGTAGCGGACTTGGGGTGGTGCATGTTGTGTTTCGTGAATGTAGTGCGTGTTGCGCGTTGTAGTGCTTCGAGTTCGGTGTTTGTCCATGGAATTATGCCGAACTATTATTATTATTATTATTATTATTATTATTTTTTAAGAAAGAGAGAGAACTTTGGACATCCAAGAATCGTCTACGACTTTCCTGTTAGTCGCGACCCACTCTTTAAGAAACACTGCCCGCAGGAGATATGGTTCAGAACTTTATCGATTTTGTGCCCAACTCGAAGGACATTACTTTCTTTTCTTTTCTTTTTTCTTCCTTATTCATTTTTAATTATCTATTGCAAAAAAATGTTAGAACTATTTTTAAGTGCAGCATTACTCATGAATACAGTAATAATAATAATAATAATAATATACTTTTTTACACTTGGCAATGTGTGCTTTGATCCTGTGCTTGGGAAACATTGTCTTTGCTGGGGAAACCCAAGGTTTGAAACTTTACGTAATAATAATACCCGTTGTAAAATTTGCATATTGTATTTCGAAAGACATAGGTCGATCAGAGATAAAAAAAATTCACGAAGTTTCTGTTCGAAAAAGCAAACCTTTATTGGAAGAAAATGAGGTGGTGTCCTTAAGTGGCACAGACACTATTTTTCAACAAAATCACCTTGACGGTTTTGGCATTTGTCACAGCATTTGATCACTTTATCCATCTGAGACGCCTAAAAGTCAGTAGCCACGTTTCTGCACCACATTGGACTTCTTCATTGCATGATAAAGCCTCGACCTGACATGTGCTCTTTTAAGGCAGGGAGCAGATGAAAATGACTGGGAACCAAATTTGGACAGTATGGGAGATATCCCAAAAGCACCCAGTTCAAACCGTGCAGCAAGTTCTATGCGTTCCGTGCAACGTGTGGTCAGGCATTGTCATGGAGGAATATCCCATCGTCCTTCAAAAGACCACGACTTTTCTTCGTGATTTTTTGAGCAATTTCTTTAAGGTTTCAATAGAAGACCAGTTGTTCGTGCGGATCGCCATTTTGAAATGACAGCGTGCACCTCCAATGACACATACGAAAAAAGACCACGCGGCAATGAGCAGTACAGCCCTCTATCGGACATCTCAGCAACCGCTGGCATTATGGCAAACTCATAAATTTAATTTCTAGCTGCTGTAAATTTTTTTTTTGATCGATCCTCGTATCATTGCGTCATTTTGGGTTTAGTTTCCATTGTACGGCTTTTATTGCATTTGGAAAGGAAGACTGAGATCGTTCTACTATTTGAAACGTGCCGAACATTAACTAATTGTTGGTATACTATTTGATACTTCATTCGTTAACGGGAGAAAGGAATTCGAGGGAGAGAGATTTCTAAAACAAGGCTTTGAATTTCTGGACACAGAATGCCACGCTTTCAATCGGACGATATTATTTGAATCAGTGAAATTGATCGTACGATGTCAGTGTTTGATTAATTTAAAAAATCTCGTGGTTAGTGCAACTGGAAAGAAAGAACGTTCACGAAGAAAAGAAGAACGAAGAACTCGAAGCCTACTTTCCGTAGAATACGAATTTTAATTTCTTTTTATTACTTTTTTTTAAGTTGTGAAAACGATAAAAACGATATTTCAAATTCTAATATCGGCCTATTATAAACAGTGCAAATTTTGCATTTAAAATAAGTTAATAAATAAAGTTGCCGAAATCTGATTAATTTTAATCATATTAAACACCACGCTAAATAATGGATTATCTTACTTGTTAGAGGGGATTAAAAATCATTGTTTATAAGAATGCATTGTTATTAGAAATAGGATTGAAATCCAACGTTTAGTTCTTAATGCTGAGACCAAAGGATATTATAAATTTCGAAAAGTATTTTGAAAACCTAGTTTTTTTTTTTAGCGGTCCCATGTTACAGTTAACATAGGGAACCGCTCTTGCTTTTGTGATGTCTGTATGTCACACACTGTAGCGGCCAAACGGTTAGACATATTAAAATGAAACCTTCACCATTGTGTTCAGCATCAAAAAGTAGGTGACCACGTAAAAAAAAAAAAAAATCAGACCTGTAGGACCACTCCCTGACTCCCAAATTAACGTTTTCCATAGCAGTGTTAATAATAATGATAACAATTAACACAGTAATAATAATGATAACAATTAACACAGTAATAATACTGATGCTTCATACATAATAATACTAACAATTGCCAACAGGACGTCATTGTTAATATTTACAAACGTATTGTTTAATAAATTCTTTATCATATCCAAATGATGCACTAAGCATTGTATTAGCGGCCCCATAATATGCACAATTGTATAAACAAAATAATTAAAAGCAAGAGCATATAAATGCAAGACCGTTCCTTTATGTTTTACAGGCAAGCTATAACCTTGGGGCCGCTATGTTTTTGACACTGTCTAAAAGTATTAATTACCTTGTTATGTACATCGGAATGAAAGAATAAGTTAGAACAGGGGAGATTTTAGAATGTAAGTCGAAATATATCATATCTGTCCATCTGTGATCAGGGCATCCCCATAACTATTTATTCTATGAAATTGAAACTTTAGAAGAAGATTTAAACTTTCAAGTAATGAAAATCCCTATTGATTTTGTTATATATTGGACCAATAAATAAGGAACTACGGACCAGAAATGACCAAATTATGTTGCCCTTCAGTACCTCTACCAGGATATCTGAAAAAACCCAAAAATCCGCTTCTCCCTACAAGACATTTCTGTCGTCTGAGTTTTCGGTAATCTCTAAACGCTTTCTATTTATTTCCTAAGTCCTCATTTTTTTTTTGTAAGTGAACAACTTTTTTTAACCCACATTTTTTTTGGTTTTGTTTTGCGATTTTATACTATGCTTGTATTCGAACATACGCACTTCAACTACGTTTTTATATTATTCATGTATGTGTGAGTGTGTGAGTATTGCCTGCAATTATTTAATGAATTAATTAGTGTCGCTATCAATATGTAAGCAGTAACTCATATTTTCTGGAGCAGCGGTATCTCAACAAGAACCCACGCTGAGAAATCGCACAGCCTTCGTTCTGTGCTAAGTAACTGTGTAAATCTTGTATTTGCTGAGAAGAGATGGAAGCGATACCCGGAGCCGATGGTAGATTAGGGAAAACCTTGCGACATTTCATGAAGGCAGAAGGGCCGTTTTGTTGGGCCTGCTCTTAGCCCGGTCTTGTCTTCACCAAGCGGAGCCGGTTTTGTAGATCAAGGCGTTCCTTCAAACAAACAAATGGTTGTTGTTGTTGGTTGAGGGACCCCTCGTATGTTTCGAAAAGGGTCAGGTTTATATCGTACAAAGAAGCCTTTCCCAATAGAAAAAAAAAAAAAAAAAATACCACCTCTGTCTGAGCAGGCAGTGCGTGAATTTGTGGATTTCTTTTTTTTTTTTTCCCTTCACACTGCCCAGATCTTCGTTTTTTGAAGATCGAATCTTTTTTTTCGTTGAGGGCGAATGATTTTCAACAAGTTCCGCAGTGTTTTTTTCTTTCAAAGCGTAATTAACTCATTGAAATAAAGATGTCAGATTCAATCCACCCGCAAATATAAATAAATCATTGTAAAAAAATCTTGCAGAAAGGTACAGGCTTTAGTATATAAAGCAGCAAACATTTGATAAATATATATAATAGCATTAACAGTTTTAAACTATTATCATTATTACCACCACTACCCCAAAATTAGTTGTATTGCACAAGAAAAAGTACCTAGACATTGATAATTGTTGTTGTTATATTCGTTTTACAGAGTTTATTTGGATACATTCAGGGTGTGCATCGTAGTGATCAAACATCATCATGTTACAGCCATTTAGAGCTTTACTCAAACAGTTTAACTTTCGGGTAATTACGTGCTTTTCGAACTTTACGGCAGATTTGTAGGATTACATTCTTATGTAAATTAATATTAATATTTTGAGGTATTCCAGATTATTTAGCGCTTCTATGAGATGATTAGTCAATTAGTAGAGATTACATTTGAATAATCCTAACTGCTTTTAGCTTCCGTATGTTTGTAAATTTCAAAGCCAAATCTCCATATTTTCTTAAATCGAATATGCTTTTATTTATGTTGTTGCCTAACGGTACTGCAGTGTCGATGATTTTTGCTTCTTTGATTTATTTTGATATTGAAAGAATGTCTGGTTGATTTTGTGGAATTATCCTATCTGTTATTACGGTCGTGTTCCAATATGATTTATAATTTTCGTTTTCCATTCTTCTATGGTGTGTATTTGTAACTTGGTCGTCCAGCAGCTGATATGGTTTTGCAAGTTCCTGATGAATTTCCTTAGCGACAGAATGATTATTGTATATATTGCCAGCTGTGGTATTCATTGCTACCACGAGGTATTCGATGTGGTCCAACGTGTGTAACGGTAACGTGCTTTGGAATTGGGAACGGTGGAGTGGGGTTGGGGTACCATATCTTTGTCTTAGGGGTCGTCCATTAATTATGTGAGGTCAAAAGGGGGAGGGGGGGTGCCGGCAAAATCTCACCGGGGGGGGGGG
>JAFIDM010038116.1:35158-54543 GCA_023159025.1 Thereuonema tuberculata | reverse complement strand
GGGGGGGGGGGGGTGAGAGTCAACAAAAATATCACGTCAACTTTTTCATTCAGAGAATATACGTATCATAATAGATTACAACATTTTGTAATATTGACTTTATGAATTTTTATGATTTTTTGACTTTTTGAAATCTCACCACATCTCACCAAATCTCACCAGGGGGGGGGGGGGTCCAAATTTTAAAAAACACCTCACATAATTACTGGATGGCCCCTTACAGTCAAAATTACAACAAAGCATTTCGTCTTTTTTCCGGATTGGGTTGAGATTATAAAGAAAATAATGACACTCCAATCAAATAAATAAATAAATAGCCCGAAATGCTTTACATCTCTTTTCGCTTCATTTTAACGTGCAGTATTTATATATAAATATATATTTACTTAAACAACCATAAAAGCACTGTTTACAAGATTTAACTTTTAAAAGTTTTGTTAAAAAGCTTATTATAAGACGTTTCGAGACTCCTAACAGATCAACTAAAAAGTAGCGGAGCTTACGATGTCGCCCATTACTGAGTCGTCGAGGCTTGATGTCTTTCTAATTTCTCTCCCCCTCGGCATGTCAGTGATGTGGACCTCCTTTTCCCTCTTAATATACATCGGAGACAAGAAAAAAAAGAAGAAAAAGTTGACATAAAAAGCTGTTGTGTACGTACTCATATGTTATATTCGTTTATGTCTATCCACATGATGAAGATAACAAGGAAACTACATATCCTAGGAAACTTAAATTTTAGAGATAGATTTGGGTTCATTAAAGGAAGATTATTGTTTTCGGAACATTTGAACCGAAATAAGTAAGGCACTAGGGATAAAAAAATAATAATAACTCACGACACTGTGTTATCACTTAAATAACGATAGTTATAATCAATATATAATCGATAGTTATTATATGGTAAATAATTGCTCATGAATGTGAGGCATTATTTAATTGTAGTCCACTAGGAATAAAAATCACGAACATACTAGTTTCTTAAAGCTCGGCTATTAATTTAAATAAACATTAATGAGTAGAAGAGCCGTAAAACTTGCTGATAAGCTTAAACTTCGACTGTCTTTGGAAAAGCTGGTTGTGGATCTTACTTGCTAGTATTTGAAAGTTGGTATGCCAACTATATCTGATTTTTAATTTCGTAGATTTTTATTTCGTAGCTAGAGTTTCAAGAATGCGAGAATCTTAATGAAAACCGAAGGAAAAAAAAAAAGAAATTGAACATAAACGATATTATGTGAAAATTCCCCAATCTACTTTCTCCTATCCCGTATCTACGTTGTGCTTCTGGCGCAGCATAGCATCGTCGTTCACTGTACAATTAGGCATTGAAGACCATTGTAAAGCTTAGTTTGCTTTGAAGCCACGCATAGTCTTTCCTCATTCATTGTGGTACTTACTGGATTTTCAAAGCGGCTATTGGAAAATTGGTATGCCAACTATAATTATCTTTCTTCTTTTTCTCATATTCGTAGCAATCAATTTCGTAAAAAAAAAAATTCGTAGAAATTATTTTCTGTCAACGTTTCACGAATGCTCGAAACGCAATGAAACGGCACGAAAACATTTACGAACAAATACCTCGTGACTTTTAATGAAAAAAAGTCAAAGTTTCGTTCGTGTTGTTGCCAGAAGCTGTGCGTTCTTAGTAGAGGGTTTTGTTCGTCGCGTAATTAATAACCTTCACTGAAATTAATGTTTACCTCCAAAAAGAAAGATTAAGTTCTGATCTTGGGGCGATTCACCCGTTATTGGTGCAATTGATCGCAGCGCGCGCCCTAATATTAGCAACCAGAGAGGGGTTTTTCTTGGAATTGGACATTGCACGATACACAGTTACGAAGAAAAGCTGCTGCACATTTGCATACGCATGACATTCGATGAAGCATTGGTCGATGGATAAAAATAGTCGTCATTTTGCAGCGAATATCTGGTCCATAAATTTCCATTAGCTGAAGATCATCTTAATAGGACTCTTAATGGTTATTTAAAAATCGCTAAACGAATGATTGATGATAAATAATAGTAACGAATATCAGTGATTCAATAGGTAGATGGTTTAGAGTTAAACGTCTATGTAGTTTCTAATTATCAATAAATTTTTGAAGCTAAAAGCAAAAAAAAAAAAAAAAAACTTACTAATACATAAAGTTGTCATATAAAATGTGACCCTTATGTTGTATAAGGTAAACATTGCTATTTTCTAATTCTGATGAACTTCGAGATTTGCGATCTCTACTGCAATTCGCTGCTTCGTTCTTTGCACATTACAACATTAATTTTAAGACAGTTTGAATTTCTAATTATTATTTTTTTAATTTATAAAAGATTTGTTTTTATTGCTGAATTCTTCTTGGATGGTAACAACGAGCGGCTGGCATCTTGTGATGAAGAAAAAGTTTGTGAAAAGGAGCATATTTTGTCTGTAACTAGAATCAATTAATTATTACTAGCATGTGCATCTCTCGAACCACCGTCCAAAATAATTACGAGGTATTTAAATAAGGTTCGTAAATAAATACAGTTCCACCGAAATGCCTAATATGCGATATAAGGCCATGTAATTTTGACGCTCTCAAAATTTGTTAAAGGATTTCGAATTTCAAAGAATATCGTATTGTTAGGGTCTTCCCGTTTTTTTTAATAGCTCTCTTTAGCTGTGCTGAGAGAAGAGGCTTGAAAACTCGATATGTACGTTCTCCTGATAACTTCTGAACATGTGTATCAGTCTTCTTGAAAATTGCAAAACATTCCCTTCTCTAAGTGTACACTTAGCATTTTTGAAAATTTTTTCCCGTGCAAGTAATTTCCTATAGAGAAATTGCGCGTGTGAAGGGTGGCAAAAATTGCCATAGGTAACCATTGTTAAAGGCAGCGGTGAATTTCAGCGGATCTCAAACAGTGCATGTTAATCCACTTAGCAATCCATTGCAATTTGCACGTGCCGTTGATGCTATTCAATTTATTTGGATTTCGACAACTTTTAAATACTGTCGGAAAATTTCCGGATTTGCCTAATTTTCAACAAATAAAAACGCTTGAAAGATTTGGTATTTGGTAAATAGTGTATTAGAATTTATAAAATACGAGGAGGTGTTTCTTAATATTATTTTGAGGACCCTGAACAGCAAAGACGAAGAAATGAGAAAGTACACTTGAATTTCCTTTAGGAATTTCACATTTTTCTTTTGTTTTTTTTTTTTTTTTATTCCTTGTTTACGTTCTTGTTATGGATGAATGTATAAAGCGATGTTATTTTTTTTGTAACATGTGAAGAACGTAGTCAAAAGTTTTTAATTGACCTTTACATTGACATTCAGCTGTTCGTATAGTGTAAGCGTGAACAAAATGTCACTAGTTGATACAGGAAAAGGAAAAAAAAAATGCTGCAGAAAAATTGGTGAAACTAAGTAGGGCGTATATGAGAGTCGGAATTGCATCACAAAGGAAATAAATTATCAGTCTGTTATGCTTTTATGCCGCCGCTTAGGGGTGGAAAAAAAGATTGAAGGAACAGAAAGCAATACGATCAAATAGAAAGCAGAAAAAAATATGTAGAGCTTCGGGGATTGGCTGCTTGTGTACTGTCCCGGGGCTAGTTCTTTTTGGCATACCTTTTAGATGAGCTAATACGCAGGTGGAAAGAGGGAGGGGACGGTGTACACCTCCGGGGAGGCCGTCGTGTCCTCGAGTGGCCCTGACTGGTAAACACCGGTGGTCGGATTGCTCAGACGCGCACCTCAGAGAGAGAGAGGGGGAATTTCATTTCCTCCAGGAAGGACGCATTGCCTAGAGGTAAGAGGGGGTAATTCGTAAGCAAACATTAGGAGTCGTTCCCCCCTTCGTAATATTCTTCCGTAATGGCAGTGGAATATTACGGGGTGTATTGCGTAATGCTCAGCTATTCTCCTTTTAATGCATGCCAAGTAGAAAAGGCACAGATTTGTTTTTGTTTTTTTGTTTTTCTTTTTTTGGGAGCTGTTATTTCCCGTTACTTTTCGTAGGCGTTTTATTCAACAGAGCAACCGAATATTCATTCATATTTTATTAATCGTCCTTTCAAAAGTAAAAATTGTAATCTTTTTTTTAGTACGTTTGTTTGTTTGTCGACCTGTGATCTATTTTGAAAGTACTAAAAATATAAACACGAAACTCTTTTTGCAAATGATAGTTTCAGCTTCGATCTGTTGTTTGAGACGTTAAGTAATGTTAGCTGGAGAACCTTTTCTGTTGAGCATGTTTCGAATTTCCCTGGATAGCATCCGGAATCAAATTTGATTTGTTTCCTCCCGATCTATCCTGAATAATGCAGCGTTAGCATCTTTGCAACAAGTCAACTTTGAACCTTACGAAACACTTAATTTCGTACTTTAATTTTGCAACTTACATTTCCTCACAGTGTTTATAGTTTATAACTGTTTCACGCTTGTTTGCTCTCATTGGCCACGCTCCCTTCCAAACACTTAGATCTGCCCGGACGGAGGTTACTGGTCCTGACTGCTGAGTTTCAGAAACAACAGAACAGCTGTCTCAAGGATTCTGTAATAAACCCAAGACCTATATTTTCTCATTTATTTGATGAATGTGGGCTTTTTATTTCATGTATGGTTCCATTTATTTCATTTGTGAATGCTGGCACATGAATTCTTTGTCCCATTTTGATAGTGATTTTTCTTTTTTTTTTTCTTAATTTTTTGAGGTCATACTATTTTTTAATAATATTTATAGAATTTGTAAATTGCTTTGGCAAATATATCGTTTATAAATATTGATAGTCGAGTTTGTTTACTGTTTCTCCTTCCTTTATTTACCTATATAGTGTTTGTGTATAAATGATAGTGCTTCAGTATAGAGGCGGAGCTTGTGCCAATTATTAATTAGGCCCAAGGTATCGAAAACGTATCCTTCAGAAGCGACTGGAATTTGGTGACCTTTCCATTTGGATAAAAGTGCGTTGCTGAGCTACGTTGTATTTGTAACTAAATAACTTGAATCTAAACCTATTTAACGTGCTGCTATGTAATGAAAAGGAAGGTTAATCGAATGATACAGTTTGCCCGTTTACGACGGGGGAGGAGAGAATGAGCACGAGGAAGGAAGAATCAATACATGGCTTTTTTTTTTCTTTTGGCTACGAGGCCACCCACATTCCTTGTCTCAGCAGACGTCTCTATCTGTAGGGTTGAGGCTTACAGCTACGTGTGCTGCCTTGACATTGTGGGAACATTTTTTACGGTCGTTACAGCCGTAGTTACGTAAACGATAAAAACTTAGAATTTTATAATAGACGATGGTTATAGTGATCAAGTAATGAATGTGATGATATACTTTCTAAGGATACATATTTAGAAAGAAAAAAAATGTAAGTATCTGTAATCTATTTCAGGAATTGTGCTTTCAAATACAAGTGTAAACAAAGAAACAGTTAATATTTACTTCTTTTTAGTTCAGTTTAAAACATAATTGATAGTTACTCTTTCTATAAGACATCTAAGATAAAAAGAACAATAGAGAAAAACAGGAGGTATTTTTAGGACTTTATTGGAAATGTTAACTTAATAATACGATAAAGCTGGAAACCATTGAGCATTGATTGTAACATTACGTTTTTTTCAACTTGCACATTCCCTATAGATGGCGTTGGTTACCCTAAGGTGAAGCGTCGATGGCAAGAAGCGCCACCTAGGAGTACCGTTATTGAGCTTAAATAGTGGTGAAACAGTGAAACATGAATATAGAACGGAAAAGATCGGAGCTTCTTTTTTTTGTTTTTGTTTGGATAGTATCTTGCTAAAATATACTTGATCATCCACCACTAATAGAATTTGAAATCTGTTTAGTAGTATTTTGTGTATCTCTCCTCTTTGTCCTGTGTTATGATATCGATAACGTATTACATTAAGTAATGTATCGCAGCCTTGCTGGGAATGGGAGGGGGGACAATATTCTGAGCAAGTTGAAAAATCGCCAATTGATCGGAGTCGATGGTTGGCGATGAAGGATTAAACGTTTTCTTCAGTGGAGCAGATTGTAATTTCCCTCGATTTGTAAAATTATGAGAGAGAAAAATAAAGCGACCCGATCTAGTTCACATCTGTAAGCTTTGCCAGAAGTAATTTCACCCAATTTTGAACTAGTATTGCAACAGATTTGCAGTTTATTTTTATTTATTTAGTATTTTTTTTTCAAAAAGACATTCTGAATCTTAATCTTTCGTAAAACCATTGGAGATCCAGTATATTTGCTTCAAAAGCTCTGAAAAATGCTCTAAAAACCACAAATATGAACTTTATTTTTGTATATAGAGGATAATACAATAAAATCTAAATTGTTCCCAATAAAATTTGATTTTATGATGATTAAAATTGAAGAATAAAGTGTCCCACTATTGGCCTAAGTGGCCTTTGGGGGTCAGGGGAGGTAAGGCTCCTGGTCCGTGACCTAAGGGACTAAGTTGAGGTCGGGTGGTCAGTCCGACGCTCGCCCGCAATTAACCCCCGGAAAGAAACCCGGTACCCATTCAACAGAGTGGCTGGGTAAGCCCTAGGACCACATTTGGAGGAGAATGGAAAAATCCCAGGCCAGGGATCGAACCCGCAGCCAAGCGCTTTTACCCACTCGGTTACGGGGCTCACGGAATTGAACAATACTATTCTATATTTGAAATATAAGGTATTTTTTAATGACTACCTGTTTCTCTATATCATTAATAAACTTAAGATGTTCATGAAAGTATTTGAATTATTATTTTTTTTTTTTCTAAATTCAGAATTTTGAATTCAGATGTAGATATAAGGGATAAATCTGTTAATGTAAATGTAGCTACGAAGAATTTTTGTTACTTTATTTTTTTCAAAATTGTTGATTCAAAAAAAATACCAAAAAGCAAAGCAACTCCTCTGTGAAATTCATTTTAGTCCTTGATTATACTCCTGTAATCCCAAGGATTAAGAACTTCTTGGATTAATATGAATTACAATGCTGTTTGTTTTTGGATGAATGTAAACTTTAAAAGTTCATTACACCAACCTTAAGTTTTTGAAATTCTTTTGAGTCCTAATTTGAAAAAAATAATAAAATAAAATAAATCATATTACAAACTTTACAACTCCATTAATAAATATATTTATATATTAAACATGTTTAAACGCAAATTTTCGTAAGTGTTCTTTCTTTCCTATCAAGCTTCAATTCATACAACATTACATCATTCTGGAATATTCATGATAGATCATTATAATAACATGTCCCTACTTTTAAACAAACTTTTTTAACAATTTTATATTATAATTATAATTCTTTAAATGCAATGACATTTTTTTGCCATTAATATAAGATTTTACTAATATATTTTAACTGGCATTTGAAGAATTATACTTATAAGATTGTTAAAAAGATTGTTTAAAAATAGCGACATATTATTGTTGTTATAAATGATCCATCATGACTGTTCCAGAATGATGTAATGTTGTATTGAGATCTATTAATTGTTTTAAAAAAAAACTATTTTAGAACTCTTTCCGAAAATTTGCTATTAAATATGTTTAATATATAAATGCATTTATTAATGGAGTTGTGAAAGTTTTAATAATATGATAAGAAGAAGTGAGTTAAGGAAGAAATATGGAGAGACAAAAAAAAAATCTTGTCTTATATATCTCTTTTTGTAGGGTTTACTAAGTAGACACGATATCTCGCGAAAGAAACATCCAATATTGAAAACGTGCTTGGCAATGACTAGAACAATATCTAAATCACCAATGGCGGTAACTAAAGTGCAAAATTAAACAGACCATCAAAAAGATTGTAGATGGAATGCCTTGAAAAGCTGCCTTACATCCTTTATAATGCTTGTTACTAGTGATGCCACGAATATTCGGCTATTATTTTTTTAATATTCGGTATTCGGCCGAATACCGAATAACAATTCATGAAAAAAAATGCACTTATTACTGAAAAATGTAATTTTAGTATTAAAGTAATAATTTGTGATTAAAATAGATACATTTTTCCGTAATATGTGTGGTTTTTTTTTTTCATGATTCGGTATTCGGCCGAATAGTACGCAGTATTCGGCCGAATACGCAGAATACCGAATAGTAGTAGCCGAATATTCGTAGCATCACTGCTTGTTACTTTAAATTTTATTTCTTTTTTTTTTCTTCTTGATTTTCAAAAACTATATTTTTTTTGCTGAACTTGCTTAATATTTAAAGAAACGTAGAAAAGAGATCATCTGCAAATGTCAAGTGTCCATTCTCCCACTCTTCAAGAAATGCCAGTTGTGTTCGTCATTAGCACGTGCCAGAAACTGGGTTGATCTGAAACCTGGTGGTTACAGGAGTGAGTGTAACATTGAGAGATATACTCTGTGATATTCTTAGTGAGGAGGTCCTAAGACATGGAGTGATGACATTTGAATTTGCGTTGCGAGGCTTGTGTGGGTCGCAGTTGAAGGCCAGGAACGTTCTTTGCCAGTGAATTATGAATGTTGATGGATGTATATCTTCGCGCTCGAGCGAAGGCACTCATATTTCTTCGCCGATGTCGTACTAGATTCGTCAATCATATCTCGGGATAATTATCTCCCATAGTTTATTAGCCAATTAAGTTGCTACGAGTTCTTAATGTGGACTCAAATACAGTCAATTAGGAGGTAGGCATATTTTTTCGTAGGTCGCTTTAACTTACCTGTGTAATTGATTACGAGGTTGAAAATAGGATATTTTGCAGTAGTTATATAAGATATTATGAAATTTTGTTTTCTTTTCCATTTTCAGTGTCTGTGTGTAAACCACACTGCATGTCATCCCATTTATAGTAGATTTCCGCGCCACGGAGTACTCTTCAACACATAAATTAAATTCCGTTTTAATTGCCAAAAAAAAAAAAAAAGCTATTACTGTAACCTCTTTTCCAAAGATATTATAGGCTCTGTAACTGTTTCCCTAAGATTACGTTAACTAGCAAATATGATCATCAAAATGGCGGCAGAATAAATTTTCTGATTGTTTTCCCATAAATTCCCATAAAAGTTTTCCAATTTTTGTAACGAAGGGATGTTTTGAAGGATTCTATCGGCTCAGCTCTTCCTATGTAATGTTGATTTGACGCAAAAAAAGCCAGGAACAAGGCATCAAGGATTTTTTTTTTTTGCCCTTTCTCGCCTAGCTGTCTGCCTCAACAGTGCTACTTCCTAGTAAGGCTTGTGAATTAGGATTACTGTCATCAAGTTGTTGATTCAACAATACGGATTCCTAATGGACCACTTGAGGTTTACGCCCCTACCGACGTCACGTATGACGTGTAAGCACATGCTGCGAGATCTTATGGGATAAACAAACATATAACTTAGTATGATTTACTCAAAAAATCGTCGATTTTTGATATGGCATAACGGAATGGTTCAGTACTGTGCAGTTCCTTATTGTAATAATTCTGTAAAAATGCTTCAAATATCCTTCGTTAATATAATATTTCCTCTATATCAACACCGGTTAAAACAAAGCACATGGCTTTGTTTATCCCACAAGCCAAGCAGTAGCCTGGTGGGATATTTTGTTACTACGAAGCCCCGCCTATCCTCAAGTGGTCCATTGGATTACCTGGCGCTAGTTGCCGGGTAATTTTTTATAATATCTAAACATTCTAAATTGCTTTTCCTGAAAGATAACTATTAACTATCGTGTCGCCATCCTTTGCAAAGTAACGAATAACATCTCGTTTTCTTATCTTATTTTCTTCGTTAGAAATAAGTGTAAAAAAAGCCAAGACAAAAACAAATCGTCTTTATTCTAAATTTGCCACTGGTAGACATTGAAGCTGGCCACGATTTCACGTTCACTATTTATTGCAGACGTTAGTTTAACATTGGGTTAATGCATCTCTATCTTTTGATTACAAATTGCCAAATCGTAAAATATAATATATATATATATATATATATATTAAAATTGGGTGAATAATACAATTTTTAATGAAATTTAATTTCTTATATCATTTGGTTTTAGGCTTCGTGATAAAAAAAAATATCAGAAAAAGGTTCACCTGTGAAAAAAATAGTAGGCACCCATTAAACTTATAAACTCTTTTTGAATAATGAGAAATATGTATGTTTGTTTGTTTTTTTTTTACATTTGTTAATATATATTTATAATAAGTTTTATATTAAAAAAAATACCTTTCTAATTTTTAAAATTTTAGCGATAAAATAAATTAATCTCTCATATTACCACAAGCATTTGTAATTTTTTTTTTAATTGAAGCAGGAAAATCGTAATTATCAATGTTTCTGAAACCTATTAAAAAAAAGAATAAATTCATGTCTGAGAAATCAAATTTTCTACTGGTAATGAGTTTCTGCCAAAAATTTTAGTGAAATGGTTCTAGCATTAGTTGATAATGAAAATTTTCAATGTTAATTTGTAATGTAAATAAATGTTCATATTTGTATCGATTTCTATATAACCCTGTAAATAAAATATATCTCTGTTAAATATGTATATATCTTTTCTCAATTTCAGGTAATGATACTTTAAAGAGGTGGTTTACGACTCGGAAATTCAGGCTCTGCTAACGCGTTCTTCTTTTCCTCTTCCTTTGATCGTCTCTGCCTCAGTTCCTTTGGGCCACGGTGAGTTAGTGTTTTTATTTTTTTTCCCCTCTCTTCATGGACAAGATGCTCTATTTAAATCAAACAGAGAACTCCTCGGAGGTTAGAGGTTCTCAGGTCGTTTGGAACGAAGTGTTTGTGGCCCACAATCCCATGAACTCTGGGAAAGGTCACTTGTAAGTCATCATTGAGAACTGAACTCAAAAAAAAAAAAGGCCAGAACTTATTTTAAGTCTTGTGTTTATTCTGGGAAATTGTGTTGAAGTTGTTTCTTTTGTATTTGTTTTAAAAGCTCCAGTGTTTTTCAAATGTTAAAAAGAAAAAAAAGACTTAGGCCTAAATTCAGAAATATTGTCAAGAACGTTAAGGAAATCTGAAAACCACATAGCATTTTTTTTTTTTTACAAATAATTATTTAAGCTTATCTAATTACGTAAAGATTAAAAAGAAATTAACGATCTAATTTTAAAGATTAAAGGAGATTAAAAATTTTGAAGGCGGTTTAACGTGCATTAAATATAACATGAAAAACGATGAAAATGCAGGTTCGTTTGCTTTCACGCCTTGAGCCGTCGTGAATCTAGGACAGCTGTTTCGTCCTTATTGGGACTCATCAGCCAGATTAACCCTCGATGATCAAGCTCAGAACGCGTGAAAGCCTATGGATCCTTCTCCCGCTCTCGGAGGTTGTCGCATTTCGAGAGTTCGAGAAGGATCTATAGGCTCTCACGCGTTTTGAGCTTGATCATCGAGGGTAAATCTGGCTGATGTGTCCTAATAAGGACGAAACAGCTGTCTCAGATTCCCATCGATGATGGCTCAAGGCGTGAAAGCAAACGAACGTGCATTTTCATCGTTTTTCCGTTTTTCAAAAAAAAGGTTATAGTATCGTAAATCTTTATTTTTACGTAATTTTAGGCTTTTGAAAGTGTTTAAATTTTTAGATAAATTTTCACTTAATTGGTTTGTCTTTTTTTTTTTTTTTAAATTACCTACTGGGGAAAGATATTTGTGTAGGTTGTTTTTTTTAAATTGTGCCTTCATCCTCACCTCAACCAATGATAAAAAAGAGAACATCTTTTTAATCGCATTTCACAAACAGATGACGCGGGGGTGGGACAAGATGCCGATAGAGATATGTTAAAATTTGACGTTTTGTTAGTTCCATTTGTCAATTGTTGCACTTCTATGTGAGCTGCGCCCTGGGCGACCGTACCCCGCTTCCCACCAAAATGATTACTAGGCATTTCTCAGAAAAAAATACAAAAAAGCAGTTTTTGACATTTGAAGTTCGCACAATTTTTATTTAAACACATTTTTATTTGATTTTTTTTTTTATATATATTTCATTTTATGCAGCGAATAATTCGTCATGGCTATTTTTAGTTCTTTAGTAACAGCTTGAATTACGAAATAGCTTCTGAATCCAGTAATATCAATACTTTTTTTTAGATATTTGTCATGAGTTTGAAATTCAATATTCCAAGTATTCAAAGCATTCCATTGCTAATAAAATATCAGTGCCAGTTAATCCTTCGAAGACAACAGCAGTTTTGAAGAATTTTTATCGGTAATGTTTTTTTATGTTTTAAAAACAAATGTAAGTGTCTTGTGAATTTCAGAAGTTATAGTCAAAAAATAATTATTTTTTAATCATTTATTATTTATATTTCTTCAGTTCTTAAAAAGGATGATAGTTGAGGAGGGGATCGGTGTTCTAGACTTGTCATTCTGATTTGCGGAAATGCCAGTTGATTCGTTTGTCCGTGTGTGATAATGCAGACTCCCTACAGGGCAGATTTTCATGAAATTTGATATCAATCAATCTTTCGTTGCCTAGAGATTCGTTTTAATCCTTTTTTTTTAAAATAGCTTTTTTTTTTTTTGAGAAATCTATATAACAGGTGATATAACTTGGCTGATGAGGGCCCAATCACCTCGAAACAGCTGTTCCCAAGGTCTCAGCTTGACCCAAAAGGCATTCCATTATCAATTTCATTTAGCAATGAAAATGACATTTGGAGGCAGTTCCTGAGAATTTTTATTTTGAAATGTCTGTTGTGCTTTTACGTAACTGTTTGTTTTCCTGTCTCATTCGCGCACACACACACACACACACACACACACACACACACACACACACTTAACTCGTAGCTGTTCGGTTGAATCAGTAAGTTAAATAGAACGACTAAATGGTTGGCTTTTAAAGTGAGGGCGAGAAAGAGAGAGATAGAGCAAAGAATAAGCTTTTGTTTAAAGGTCAGCAAAGGTGTGGAAAATATTTCTGAAAAACCTTTTAAGAAATTTTGAATATCTTAAGGAATTAATTCTTGACAGTGAAAGATAATTGAAATGAAGGAAAAATATCCCCCCCCCTCTTTTTTTTTCCATTGAATTCGTCGGTTAATTCGAATCTTATTATACATATAAATACTTAGTTTTATTAATATAACAGTATAACCAAAAGTGACTTACCTTTCATGGTTAGCACCTGTTAGTTTAAACGGCGCCAAAGATTTTGGTTTAAATAATTAAAACCATGTGTTTTTTTTTCTTGTGTATGTGTGTGTGTTTTCTATGCTTCATTTTGAAATTCAAAATTCGACTTAAACTTTCCCCGATTTTTTTTAATTTTTTGCATTTTTTTGTATTAATAGTTTAATATAGAACTTTTTTTTTTCCTTTTAATGTCTGCATATACCTAAGCCCAACCCCTTTTTCTGAATAATTAGATTTATAGGTAGCTAGGAAATTTAGCAATATTATTTCTGTCAGCTTATGAAAAAGACGATTGTAGAAACTTTTCAAATTTTCATCGGCCATTTTGTTTCAACACAATTTCCGGCAGTTGTTTCAAAATGGCGATTGTTTAAAATGTAAGCCTACGTATTGTAGAGATGATAGATCTCATTTGGCCTTTAAAAAAAAAAAAAAGAGAGAAACTAGAAATGGGCATTAAGCTAAAGATATCCCAGGAAACTGAACATGTATATATTTCTCCAGATATTAGTTTCTTCTAAAAGAAATCTTCTCTTTTTCATGTGTCTTTGCGTATGCTGACCTCTGTCGTCAGCTTGAATAATTAACAGGCTTCAAACATATAGGCCGACAGACGGATCTTGACGATCCCGAATTTTCGCGATTTCACGTGATTGACACGAGAATAGCCTCTCTATCTATGTATTCTCACAAAATGGCGAGAAAGAAGGCTTATCGACTTCGGGAAAGAAGCGATCACGAGCAAGCCTCGTTACTGATGTAGACGATTTTGACCGATGCCTTATTCGCTGCTGCATCCATCGTCTCTACGCTGAAGGTAAAAATCCAACTTCAACATTTTTTCTCTAGCATTTTCCTAGTGACAGACATTCAAAATACTACATTCCTTGAGACCTGCTGAAGAGGCTAATGGCCAGATCTAATGTTTTTCGTAATTCTCGCGCAAACGCGATCGTCAAGAATCGTCTGTCGGCCTTTAGCTAAGGCTTTTTAAATGGTTCGTTTCGCTGCTCATTAAAACTAAGAGAAATTGTAGTAATGTAGATAATTTGGTCGATATTGCTTAAGTAGACGTTGTGGGCAACGCCAACAATAGATGATTTGTATTTTGGTTTTGTGTTGCGTCTTTGGCGGTAATGCACAATCGGAATCTTTCATCTTCATTGAAACTAGGGAAAACATCCCCGACCGAGGCCAAGCTCTTCTCGCTTTCACAATTAGAATAGCATTTGTGTGGTCGCGTTGCTCAATCCCTATCTTGCAATTGACGTAAGAAAAAGGGCAGGTGTTCTTTGTTTCCTGTGACAGGTGGCAGTCCTTTAGCCGATGCTACAAGATGTCTTCGGGAATAGAAGAAGGGCATCCGGCGGCCAAATGAGATACGAGTGGCGTCGAACCAATCAAGCACTGGCTTTTCCGCTTATACGACTTTTGTTTACGGGCTAATGACAATGGCGCTTGATTATAGGGATTGTCTTCGTTTATCGAACTGTTGATTCAGTGTCCATTTTTAAAACGAGAGAGAGAGAGCTGCTTTACGATGCGAAAACAAAACCGCCATTTACATTGCTTTTCATTTAGCTAGATCATTAGGTTAATAACAGTGCCAGCGGAATGTTCTTCCCAGCCCCACCCGCCCTCGTTTGTTTGTTGTTCGGGACATCTATCACTGTCCGCCGTCTGTTTCCCCTCGATGGCGGTTTTCCCAGGCGAGACATTACGAATGTGATTCACCTAAATGGGAATTATGGTTGGCGTGACAACTTTTGAGTTCTAGATAGCAGTTTTCTCGATAGTGTTGTCCAAACCTACAAATAAACATTACGAGTAACGCGTCTTGGGGATTTTCGCCTTAAAGTTTTGCTCATTTTCTATCATAAGGAGTTTTCTTTGAATAAATTATCATTAAACTAATTGTCTTTGAAAGCTGAGATATTAATGATAAGTAGTTTTTAACTTTTGTGGTTTGCTGTTTAATCTGCATTGTGACTATTTTTTTTTTTTTTCATCCTTAACTCTTTTTGTAATGGTCATGGATTCATCGAACTCAACACTGTTCTTCCTCTGGTGATAGCCTCAACGTAATGTTATCTTTTATTATATTCGTGTGGTGATTAATATTTACAATTGGAACCTAACACACTTAAAAAAAAAAAAAAACTTCACTACCTGTTGCAGGATCAAAGTTCGGAGCCCTTCGTCAGGTGACAAATGGAGCAAATTGTTTGCTCTACTTGTCACCTGACGAAGGGGTCCGCACTTGGATCGCGCAACATGTAGTGAAGATTTTTTTTTTTAAAAAATTTTTTTTTTTTTTTTTTTTTTTTTAAACTATTGTTATCTTTTTAGGATAGATAATCAGTTCTTTAATTATGCTGTTTAACGGCAATATATATTAACTTTTGAACCTTTAGTTCTCTAATTCTTCCTTTTAAATATCATACTTATTAAAAAAAAAAAAAGAAAAAAGATTGTTATAACCTGAATGTACACTTGAGTTACATCCAAGATCATAATCCACAAAATGGACGGATAAATAATATTTCAACTCAGAATTTCATTCAAAAACATATTGTTTTGGTTTTTTTTTTTTACCTATCATCTTTCCGATGTAAGTTCTTTTACAAAGACCAACCCTAGATTTTCCTTTTAGTAGTTTTCTTTGTCTTCGTGCTTATTTTGTATGGAAAGATTCTCGTGACCGTCACAAATATACAGTATCGGAAAGTGTTCTGTCGTGATTGGTGAGATTCGTGTCTCTTTAAGTCAGAAATTGGCCGGGAACCATCCTTGAAACTTGACAGAAGTAGTGAAACCTGGGATAAACAAGCCTTGAGTTGTCTTTATAATAGTCTACAGATTCGTAACTTTGTTCTCCGGATGACTCTTTATAATAATTGCTGATATCCTGAGGAATCTCTCCCTATGATAATATATTGATAGATTAGAAAAAAGTTTTTAGCTAGATTTACAATTGATCTACTGGTAAATTATTATTATAGGCTAGTGCATTTGAAAAAGTATTTTTTTTTTTTTTTAAGTTTTAATTATTTGCTTTGTATAGATGACGTGGCAATATGTCGACGTCACCAAAGTTTACAGCAAAGAATTCTGGGACTGCACTGGAGCAGCAGCCTTTTCAATCGCCGAAAATGAAGGGATAGTATAAAAATCTACTAAACTGATAGTTGAATGAAATTTATTGTTTATTTTTGCAACTGTTTCAGAAATGTAAAAACTTAAAGAAATTACATACAAGAGCTTTTTTTTCTATAGTTTCGATGTAAAGCGGTGGTATCATCGACATTCCAGGATGACAGTGCTGGGATTTTATATTTATTTATTTATTTCGAAAAACAGCAGAACCTGGTTTTAATCCTTACAAATCTAAGAGGAATGCTAGCGTGGATTAATTATTCAACCCTTTTATTTTTAACTTATTTTTGATGTTGTAATTGAGGGGCCATTGTTGTGTTCATTTGTTCGTTTTGTAATACTGGGAATCCAAGACAGCACTGTTTCGAGATGCTCAACTCTCATCAGTTGGATTCCCCATTATACCCAGCTCAGTGAAATAGGACAATACTGGGCTGTCTTGGTCTCTCAGTATTAAATAACCCAGTGAATTTTTGTTCAGTTTTGTGCGTTTTTGTTTTCTTCTTGTATATCATTGGATTATTGTCCACGCGACTAAATTTTGAAAGATTCAAACAGAGACACACGATCATGTTTTTCAAGAAATAAGGTTAAAAAATTTTTGATTACGGTAACTCAAAAAAATGAGAATAATAAGAAAGCAAAAAAAAAAAGAATTTCATTAGTAGCACATGGTCGACAATGAAGAATATCACGCACTAGGAACTGCTTGAGATGCGGGAACGAAGATAAAAAGACATTAAGTTCAGTTAACTCATTGTGCCTTTAATGACACGAAGGGCATTATTTTCACACCTCCATAAATTAAATAACAGATTTGGATTTTAGTGGCCTGTGTTTGATGGCGTTGCGAGATAGCTGGGTTTCAACAGCATTCTGCGAGTTCACGTTGTGTACAATGATGCCGGTTGATTGCGTTTGCTTTTGCAAAGCGATAATGAATTGGAACTCATCAAATTCAGAACGCTTCTCTCTGTAGCGTTCGTTCGTTCGTTCGGCGGTGTAAGATAAAGCGTTATTGCATGTGTCCTTTGCGGTTTTGCCAATAACGTCCAATTACACAAAAATTTGTCTCCTGCTGAACAAGAAACAAATTATTCGCTCGCGGCATGGGTTTTCTTGCCTTTTTTAAAAAATTATTTCTTAGTTCTCGAAAGATCAAAGATTTTGGTCTGAAAAGTTATAGAAATTGGATTTTTGCGAGGCTTCTTGCAAAGATATAAGCCTAAATGTTTCCAGTGTTGATAAAATAGCAAAGGATCGAAAGAAAGCTGAAATTACATTACTTAATTTTTACTATATTTTATTTTTAATTTATTTATAAATGACAAGGGATCGAATATAGCTCGACGAGTACTTTATTTAGATTTTAGTACATTTACACCTAAGTTTTGATAAATGACAGAGGTCGAATGGAAGTCGTTGAGCAAACCAAAGTAAATTGACCGCTGATTCATACTTTTCATATTTTACGTAAATTACTTTTCAAATCTTTTAAGTAAATAATTCGATATTATAAGACTGTTTTTTTAAATTATAATTTGTTTCTTTATTATAATTTATTATAATCTATGCAAAATTATGATAATTTATCATAAACTATGTAAAATTATGATATTTTGTTATAATCTATGCAAAATTTAAATATTCTTATCGTTTAAATGTATTCTCGTACTTTTACAAGTTGACAGACAAAAAAAAAAGTTCGTGAACCCCTGGTTTAACCCGCTGTGCTTTAAGATCTGTTATTATTGAAATCCAACTAGGATGTTAGTATCAAGGCAGGATGTTCGTTTGTGCCTAATTTATCATTTTGATCCATTAATTTTTTTTTTTTAATTTAGTCTGGGGGGAAGTTATCTGGCATCAGTGTACAAGTAATATAGACTAATCTTGATTTCCTCTCCCTGCTTGGCATTTGTGGTAATGGGCTTGGGTTAATTTTTCTCCCTCACTTATGACACCCGACAATTAATTAGCCCCTAGTGATGGTTCCTTAGAGTCAACCATTTGCAGCTAGAGATAGGGAGGGAATTAATTTCCACCCTAATATATTTTTGGAAATTCGTGTTGTAATCATTTGTTTTTAATCCAACATTCTTAAAACAAAGTTAAGAACTCAGTAGAATTTACAAGTTCCAGGTTATTAAAAATACTCTATATATTTCAAAATGTAGGAGGAATTCAAAATATTTAATTACAGATAGATTAACGAAGATTGAAAGAGGTTTTAGAATATTAGTTTGAAAAGCCGTGATGCGTTGGAGTTATCTGATCTTGGATGGTTGACTTGATAGGATCCACGAAATATGTTCAAGATTGGTTTTCTTTCTTTTCGTTTTTCCAGGGCCGGCTTGAGGGTTTGTGGCGCCCTATTGTGGCACCTGATCATTTTTTTATATTTTAAGTTATTAAGCTTTATAAATTTTAGAAAAGTATATCGTAATAGAACACTTAAAATACTATTACCTTTTTTTTTTTACGAGGTTGGCGCCCCAAAGCCATTGCGCCCTAGGCCGGTGTCTCTTGTTCCTAGAGTCGGCCCTGCATCTCCCTTCTACTTCGCTTCTGTTCTTATTCTTTGTTTCACAAGAAGAAAGAAAGTTTCATTGCGAGAAAGGCTAAAGCTTAGAAACGGTTGTTGAACTGTCGAGCACGCATCTCTGTAGGAAGTAGAGGTCTCTAAGGCCTTCTAGAAATGAAATAACAATAAAAGGCGCCGACCCACTACCTGGGATCGAACCCAGTTCCTCAAGACAATCTGTTATTCTTAGGTTTATAACTTCCAAAAGCGTCATTTGATGAATGACATTAAGAAAAGGAGTTTGTGCTCACAAGAAATATCCTGAGATATGCTGTTAGTTTCGTTTACTGGCGGTTATCGTAACATAGGAGATTTCTGATGTGGTAAAGTTAATTGTACCTGCAAAAATTGTGAAAAAAAAAAATCTGTCATAAAAATTATAATTAAATATCCACCCACAATTATAAAAAATAAAAAAACTAGTAGTAGCATGTGTTAAATAGTAGCTTATGCAGCGTAAATACGGACATCAATAAAGGCAGAGACATTTCAAGAACTGAAAAGAATATGTTGGTAAGACATTGAAATGTCTGA